>OY743163.1:5159200-5393251 GCA_963555695.1 Dasypolia templi | reverse complement strand
TTTGAAAAACCCCATCAGGTTGGCTTGCAGTTTAATCGTTTTGTAGAATTTCAACTGTGTAACTTTTTATTGTTACAATTTAAAAAAAAGTTTATTATAAATTAAAACTTTCTAAAGAAAGCCCCAGGTTTCAAGAAGTCTATTATCTGTCTAAAAACCTACTCATATCTATTAGCAAGTTATTTTTATCTTGAAAATAGTCCATTTTTTTGTTGTGTATAGTTATTAACTATACACAACAAAAAATGGACTTATCTTGAAAATAGTCCATTTTTGTTGTTGTGTATAGTTAATAACTATACACAACAAAAAAATTACTTCAACAGTACAGTCAAATCAATCAATCTGCCTGCCAAGTTGACTTCCAGTCTAACTTAGTGCAGCTGAATACTTCAACAGTAGAGTTATGAGCATTAATACCTATCACTTGTGCAAAATTTCAAAAGTAAATTCATCGTGAAATGATGATTGCAACTTTGAAAAAAGACCATACTATTTCCATCAATACTTTAGAAGGAAATCAGTTTTGGGTATTGTGTAATTTTATTAGAATACTTTCACAACCAGAAATTACTTTTAACTTATCTTTGTGGAACAGGCTTAATAACAAGCACTGAGCTACTATTATATATGGAAGTTACTATAACTATAAATTGAATGAAAGTACACGTTTTATTAGACGATTCTAAAATAATAGCTGAGAATAGTTATTTAAATCGATAGATGAGAATAGTAGAATAGAAAATCAACGAAATAGATGCAAATTAAATACTCTGAAATATGATGATAGGCAGTAATAGAGCAACATAAATGAAGCTGGAATCGGAACAGAATGGGGAGAACTCACAGACGCATATCTTATTGTATGCGATTGGAAACAGACAAGTTTGGAAACAAGGAACTTTAACTTATTCATCAGTATAGCTTCTTTTATAACCCAACATTCTAATTTCCTAAATATGATTTGAAAAATGAAACTTTCCTTGGTTTAGAAAATTTGGTCTGACTAAAGAACAGCTGGCCCGGAATGTTTATTTTTTACTATTTTTTTCTTCGACACGTGCGTCAAATGTGTCACAGGTGTCACTGTCAGTGTCACAATTTATTTGTCGCCAATGACTGCATGCCATCAATAAAGCTTTTGTGACCGAAAATAATTTAAAATATTATCCTTTTCTAAGATTATTTCTCTGCTGTGCTGCAAGACATTTTAATTTCCACACAATCTTTAAACCATATCAACGTTTTATTTTTATTATGTTCGTATTCTATCTTGTCTGTTGTTGACAATTAGGTCGCTAAAAACAACAGCGCCATGCTGCGTATTGCACGCTACATTGTAACCTAAGTTGTTATAATTAAGTAATAGTTATGTATAATAGTTGTTTTCTTGAAATATTGCAATAACACATTCATTTGAAAAAAAAAAAACATAATATTGTTCTCACAACATGACTACACCGAAGATCAAAGTTCACGTCGTCACTTTGAAATATATAAGCTTCAGAACGGGCAACACTGGTTCAGTCGAAAAAAAATCTCTTCGTGAAAAGTCAGTGCCGGTGAAAAATAAAATTATTAATTTTGAAAACATGTGTGCTAATCATCTGTGACTGTGATTAAGTTTTGTCGTGGTAATTTAACAGTTCTTCAGTTTTTAAACGTTGCTAAAAGTTAATCAAGATGAGGTTAGCGGGGACTATTTTCTCCAATGTTACGAAAATGCTTGATTTTTACTCGCAATTCAACCCTTCGCCGCTGTCTATAAAACAATTTATAGACTTTGGTAAGTAATATTGTTAGTTTGATTTTAATTTATGTATGTTCGATGTCTTACAAGGTCAGTCCCACCGATTTTTGCCTGACCTTATTATTTGTTTTTTTTTCGTTAAAATTGTTTTTAGAGCGATGATTGGATATTCAGCCATAATTTTAGGTCTTCTAGTAACCCTTCGGAAGTTTTTAACAACGCACGCAATTTTCTAAACAACTTTATTGCAAAACGGACGAGTTATTTTTTCATTATTTATGTTATCTGACCTTGGCATAAACTGCAGCTGGTTGCATTTCGCAAGACTTATAAAACAAGAATGAGTGATTGAATCAAATTATATATTCATGCGCAGTTATCGTACTTATCGGCGTCATAAATGCCTATAAAATGATACTCATAAATTTATTCTAAGCAGGTAGGTACTTTTTGTTCTTACTTGAAATTGCTGTAAATATAGTGATACTGATATTCAAACTCATAAACATATGATCTTTACCAACCAGTGCTTTCCCAATGCCGGGCATGGAGTGGGCATTTGCCCAGCGTTGCCATAGCCTTCTAAACTCTTGTGAGTTCCTTCTGAGTTTACAATAAACTTTTTGTATTAAACATATTGATAAATAATGATAACTGCTCAATATTCTGTTATAGCATTTTTTTACTACTGGAATTTCCTCTATGCAATACTGTATATTTTATTAATTTTACATTCATCATTTTTTATTTTGTATCTGTTTCTTTAACAATTTCTAATTCCTTGATGAAGTAAGTAACATTTATTAGTATAATTAACAGAACCAGTACCTTAGTAAAATGTTGTAGTTTGGTTACTCCAATAAAGCTTTATTGTTAATTGTCACTTTAAAATATTCTCTGGATAAATAATTCTGAAACTTATTATAATTACTTCCAGAAATATGTAACTTCCTTGTCTTACTAGTCTTACTTGAAAATCATAACAAAGTATTATCACCAAAGTCAATAAAGTTTGCATCTAAAAGTCAAACAAAAGTCAAAGTGACTTACACTTTGACTTTTGTTTGACTTTTATATAACCAAGTTATAAAAAAGTTTTGCAAAAAAAATGTGTTTTTGTCTTCTTGCTTCCCTACTGAATGAAATAAGTACTTTTCCTTCAACTTAAAGTAATAAATCTAAAAATAAATGTTCTCATAATAATGTTATTTATGCCACAAGAGTACAATGTTGCACTAAATAAGGTGGCTGACTCACTGCAGTGCCTGTTTTGTTACACATTGTGCACAACTGCATTTAACTGGACCAGCAGTTAAGGGCTGACAGTATTTTTATCTACTGAAACTGAAACAGTTTTTGGTAAAAATAGTTTGAAGAGAGTTGTATTGATGATTATAATTCTGTTAATACATTTATTTTAGTTATGTCTCATATTTTGATCAACATACAACCTTATACAGACCTGCCAAAAGGTTGAATTTAACTGCACTCCACTGAAGAAAAGTACTTATATATTTATTATTTAATTCCGATTACTGAAATAAACTGACCATACATCACTTTTTAGAATCGGTATGTTTTACGTAATGTCGAGTCAAATGAAAATTTTATGATAAAAATAACTTGTATTGCAAATGGCTTTCGTTAAGTGATGATTTGGAAACTAACGAAGGGCGTTGAACGTTATTCGGATATTGGGTTCCGTTCCGGACCAAACGTCTGACCGGAAATGTTCAATACTCATGTAACTTTCCGACACGTCAATTTACGCAGCGATTTCGGTACCTAACGATGCAAAAGATAAAATAACTGACGCCTGGCCACTCCATTATTTACAGAACTTATTACATTTGCTTCTTTCGCAAAGCCAATATCAAACGCTTCACTTTTTGTTCATTTTTCTGCATTTCAGTCGGCATCTTTCACTCGGAGTGAATCGTCTGAACATAAAATGAATCTAATTACTCCAACGATGTTTGATTACGGCACTCTGCATCATTCACTCGCCTACCGAATTATCAAACATTTAATAAAAGGAGCAGATGAACGTTCATATAATTTTGTCGATATCGTGTGAACGTGGAATGAAACAAAAATGAGACAGACTCTTTACTTAAGTGAAGGTTTCACTTAAGTAAAGAGTCTGATGGTCTGAACAAACGAAAGAGGGAATTACAAAAAAATACGTCTCCAGTTCTGACAGCCCTGATTCTCCCGCCAGAAACGTGATATTAAGTTTGTTATTGTTATAAAACCCGGGTTTGGCCAGCCTTCTCTCCCGTATCATGTTGCATTCGCATGCAATACAATCTTTGTCCTCCTTTGCGACAGATAAACACTATCATTAGGTAGGTACCTATTATGTTTTGCAAAGGATTTCGTGAAATTATTTATTGTATCGTAAAATAACATAGTTTTATTAGGTGTCTTTTCTTGAGCACGTGAAAAGTGACGAATAAATTGTAAAAAACACGTAATTATAATGATATGGTCGTATTGTTAACGCCAATACGAAGCATTAAGCAAACGTTGAGCTGAAATTATTGTTGTGTTAAAGGCAAATGACTAGGGTACTAGTTAATTGCCACCGTCGATTAATGCTCGATCTTTCACACGACAATAATACATATTTTGTTACCGTCCAGCTTTACACAGACAATTGGGACAAACTTTGCACAGAACATGAACAAATTCAATTTTTAAACTGCTCTTCGTTTCTCAAATAGCACGAATTCTCAACGAGGGAGACTATTTCCGGTATTTCAATCAACACCCCTCATATAACTTCGATTAATAGGATTCTAAACGATGGTTACGATGTTTCAATGTAGGTAGTTGTCGACAAAACGAATACCAGCAGAAGAATGAAACGACGGAATTCGAAATTTAATTGTTCTGGAATCCGAGATGGCAATGGTTAAAACTTTATTGTGACAATTACTTACGATGACTCTTGGGTATTACCTGTCGTTGAAGATAAATTGGAGTCTGCAAAAATGTGTGCAATTTCTGAGAAACATCAGATCCTTCATCCCTCCCAGTGTTGTTTTAAGGCGATTAAAGGATTTTCGCAAAAAAATTCTGAAGGGTCCTGTCCTTCGTGCGCAAAAAACTAAAGACAACAAACCGGTAAATGTACTCCGAACCGACGTGTTGGCAAGAACTGCAGAAGTAGATGGCAATACAATCTCAGTTTAAGATCACCCGTAGGTTGCTTAAAAAGTTTTGTCCAGATATTAATTTCTTAATAGAAAACACCCATTCTACCTTGCACAAGAACTATGGTTAAATAATTCCTTCGCTCGTCTGCCTAGTAAATGACTACGCTAGCCAGTATATCAGCTCCACTATCTAAGCAAACCCTCAGTGATATTACATTTACGTAACTTGAAGACCTCCCTGGGTCTCCAAGTTACGTAAATGTTTTCTAAAGGTTATCTTACGTAACCGCCAGACCGCAGGTATAACAGGTATATAGTACATTACAGTTGAAGTATAGTAATAAAGATTTAAATACTTGAATAAACTCATCATGAAATATTACAAGCAAGAACAAGATTGAATAACTTTATTTTCTGTGTTATTGTTGTTTTACAAGAAATGTTGTTGAAGATTTGTTCGAACTTATTTATTGCTTTTGGATTAGTGAAATTGGAGTGATCCCTTTGCTATGCCAATTTTGTTAGTCTCTTTTAATAACTTTAAGACCCATGAAACCTGGCAGACCATAGTCCTATTTCAGAAGACGACCTCATTTTGGATCAGTGGCTGCTTCTACATTCAAATTTTTGAGCCTGGATGATGTAACTGATATTCATGCATAATATACGTATTGTACATATAGGACTTAAACATAACTGGTAAAATGTTGGTGTTCTACACGTACACATCTGCCTTACCCTCCTGGGATTACGGGCGTGATGCAATGTTATGTTATCTGTCCAACAATGTGTTGGTGCATAATGTCATTGGTTTATGAATGTAAGATAGTTTTTTGCGTCGTATAACACAGACACTTCAAGAGAGACTAAAAACTGAGAAAAGGCAAGAAATTTGTTTCAGCTTTATTTCGAAGAACATCTGAGCTGCTGCAGTCATACTTTTCCCTTTCGTCGAATCCATACGAAAATGTCATCAATATACATAATAAATAACTTATGAATTATGACCTATATCGCATGTCGAACATTTCGTCAATTGATAACGTAACGAACTTGTGTACGTGATCATTCGTGCGTTTGTCAAACGCAGTTCTTTGTCTTAATTTTGTAAAGCTATGACTTGAAGGACATACTTACGTAGTCTGGTCACGGTTCTACTAGCTTTTTTTTTGTAAAGAATTCGTGAATTCTGAACAGAAATATTTAATAAATTATCTTTGAAAGTTGTTCGTGGATTGAGACATAATATTTAGCTTTTTTGACTAGGTAGCAGCAATTCGCCTTCATTGTAATTTTAGATTATTTTTATTTAATTTGGAAACTTAAGCAGTAAGCTAATTTAATTCTATGATGAAGGATATTCAGCCAACAACATGCTTTTGATTCTGCCAGAAAGACAATGTCACGTCTGTTTTTCTCTTTGAAAAGTCTCACCTCGAGCCATGTCTTGCTTCTATTGACTCTGACTATGCATAGAATTATTATAAACGCGAAAGTAACTCTGTCTGTTACTTTTTCACACCTAAATCACTGAACCGACACCCGTCACCGTTATGAATTTGACAGGCAGGTAGCCTGGGACCTAGAGAAGACCTTCATCCTGGATATTTGTATTTAAAGAAAATAGATAACACGCAGACGAAGCCGTGGGCAAAAGCTAGTGTTCAGAAGTAAATAAGTGTTAAATGTTTTCTAACTTACCGCCTACTTTGCTCAGCACTTTAATCGGTGCAAGTGCTTTGGCAAATACACTTAAAATGTGTTATGACAAGCCACTCCCGCTAGGCTCGTAGAAGGCTACTAAGTCCTAAGAGATTATGTCTTAGGGATAGGTAGTAGTGCCTTTCTGCCAATAAAATAACTACAGTTACTATCAATAGTTTTGCCAAGAAAGCACAAAGTTGATTACAAAGTAAAAATAGTCTACAGCCTAATAAAAACGCCTGAAATCACTTACAAATTGGTTTCATAGCTATTAGCACTTTGTCATTATTCATCTACTACAGAAAGCTTTTACACTCAAGGTCATATCAAGGCTGGCTTAAGTTCAGTACGAATACTGCGGGATTCTAACCTTGTGTCCTTGAGTGGAGGTCATTGAGACCGTGAGAATATAGGTTAGCCAAGATGGTTGAGCACAAATTGGGTATTTCCATATCTTATCAGTTGCGTATTTTCATACTTCATCAATATATATGGTGAACTCACGTTTGTTTTCCATGGGGGAGGCAGAAAGTGCAGAAAGCCAAGTGCTACCTACGTTCCTAGTGATGGGCCCAGAGAATAACAGAGGATGCTCTCCGATCGAGACATTCAGGAAATATTCTCGAGTGTGCGAAAACACTCGAGAATATTTCCTGGAGAACTTACCGAGAATACAAGTTGTAGTAGATTATTTTGACGTCAACTTCGTAAAACGTTTAGGTGCATTCAAAACTATTACTTTAAAAATAGATAAATTCTTCTAAGTTATCTTCCAGTGGAATATTCTCGAGAACTTTACAGCATAGTTCTCGCTAGTAGAATATTCTCGGGAATTTACTGTATCTATACGTTCCCTATTTATTTTGTTTCTCTCACATGTCACAAACGTTAAACTTAATCTATAATGATACCAAAACCGTGGAAAATGTCGTCTCTTTTCCGTTGAAGAGTGGGCAGAATTGTTTAAATTATTCATACTTTGTTGCCGTCGAATTCTTGTCAATATAGAGGATGCTATTGGTTTCCTCGGCTTTTCGTAATTATAAGGCAGAATATATTATGAAGTATTTAACATGGCCCGACCACCACAACCCAGTAATCGGGTAACACGATACTCCTTGGTAAGACTGTTTGTCAGATTTTCGGGCTTGTGACCCGTAACGACGATAAAAGATACAAATGACAGCCGGGACCAAGTTTAAAGATGCATTTGTTAGTAAACTACTTAATAAATCGTCCTTCTATATGATAATTTTACAATGCATTGTCATTGCAAATGAGGGAAATGTGAAATGGCTATACGAGTAGAGAAGACCAAAGCAACGATGGATGGACTGTGTGAAAAAAAAAGGCTATAAAGGGAGTGACTACCGAGATGACGACTGATAGAGTAGAAGGGACAAGTTGCAAAAACATGTTGCGCCGACCACAAAACGGGATAAGTGCAGAAGAGTGATGTTCGCCTCAATGAAACCACAAACTTCTTACTTCAGCAATCGTAACAACACGGAAACATGCATGAATGGATTTCCTGTTGGCTTCCTTGAGAATTTCTCCCAAGTTCAACTTGATTGTTTTAAGACGAAGCGAGTGGCCATTCAAAATACTTTATAAAAACAAAGGTAGTTTCTTTTGTGTCACCTGTTAGTATTCGTCACCAGTCTCAACTTGGAACTACTATGTAGTCACCAGCCTCAACGCCGCCGCGCCGTCAACTTAAAACTCCTATGACTTTGGACGCCCAATGTGCATGCAGCTGCAGCCTTTAAAACGTGGTATATTTGACAAAAAAGCAACCCTTTTAAAATTAATTCGTAGCCAAACAAGAAAAAATTTCAAATGCAAATGTAACTAAGTATGGTCGTGGGTGGTGGTGGTAGTTTAGCTGTCAGTTTACCTCGGACACCTGACAAAGAAATTAGAATCAAACAAAGTGAGAAAGTCCACAACAACTTTATTTTTTAACATTATTTTGACGGCATTCCGCCATTTTGGCGCGATGCCACACGTCATCTCTAGGTCAATGCTGCCACTGCATCCATAACAGACTTCTATAAATAGAGATGCTTCCTGTTTCATTATATGAAGAATGGATGAACTAGTGACGCATTTGGTTTTTTCAGCATCTTTCTCCTGGTGTCGGCGCAGCATGGTTTCATCTTCCACATACTTGCCCTTATCTCGCTATTCACCCCGTTTCTAGACTTGTTTCACATAATTCACGGTATTCGTATTACTATTAGTCATCCATTGAACGTTTTTTTATGTCACTTGATCTACGACAGTACGTAGTATTATAATATCTGTGACGACAGGCATAGTTTTGGACATTTCGACAACCTTCAATCTTTTCCATACAAATGTCTAACGAATTTTGGACCGTTAATTATTATAAGTACTCGTTTAACTAGGCTGCTACAGAGTTGAGTTTTCTGCCTGCCCTTATCGCCTAACGAACGTTGAACCGTGAACGACTACAAAATCTAGGTCGTGCTAACGCCTTCCGTCTAAAACTAAATTGAATTTCAGCTTTGATGAATAAATTTAAAGAGAATTTAAAGGAAATTCGTAATCTCCAAGATTTGTACATTACTGGCACGGTTATTGAAGCGAGGTAAATCAATGCAAGCGTGAATAGGCACACGTGTAGGGGTCTCTTTATGACAGCACTGCGTTATTTTGTACCAATCGAGATATTGGGGCAAATGATCTGTTAAACTTAAACGAGTTGCGAGTCTAACCCAGGCCGCCTGCCGTGAACTGCCCTACACAGCCTTTTTAGAAAACTGGAAAGATAATATGTGTAGGCCTTCCACATGCCAGCGATTTCGTGAAGGTAGTAGGAACCTACTGGATGCTGTTAGCGGCCGGTCGATTTGGCGCAGCTTGGGGGTGGCGTTTGTGTGAACAGTGAACATCCTTTGATTGGATGATGATGGGATGACGAAAAGGACCGTGAACGAAACTACTCACCATCACTATATTCATATTTTGACTGAGAACAAGCAGTGTTCAGGCTAATGAACTCGCTTTATAGGTGAGTTAAGTAAAGTCAAGTTGTACTAACACAAAAAACGTCGACTACCTGTGAGTTGCATAAACGAAGAAACAAGGTTGTACAATACATTATGTACTGTACAGCAAATACCTTGATAAAATCACCTTTGTACGTATTTAATGTTCCTTTTTTTTACTGTTTTTATGTGTGTACATAAATCGTTAAATAAATAAAATCCAGTGTCATGATTAAGTACGACTGAGTGCCTTCTTTGACTAAACAACAAAAGAACAACGTTTAAGCTTGGCATATTATTATGCAAAGTAAACATCTGAATCAGCTGAGTGCGATGGGGGACCAACCAAAGACATTTAAATATTACTAAATGGGAGCAAAATCGTAATTTACAGTATTATAGTATCTTCAGGGCGAAGTTCACCAAATGTTTATACCAAGAATAAGTGCTATCCTGAGAATAAATTTTGAATTATATACAGTTCTTCCATACTAGAACTGCCAGTCGTCAATTTTATTCCCCGGATAAATTATATCTGACTTTGGAGAAAACCGCCCTAAATATCTTTGTGGGAGACTAAACTTTAAACAAGATCTACTAGAACTTTCCAAACCATAATCTTAGCAAAGTCGTTAAAATCCTTACAGTTCAAGACTTCGTGACAAAAAAAACAGACAGAAGTTCTCAGAAATCTCAAAGAAACCTTGCAGATGAAATTTGGACGTGACCGACGCTGAGTTACAGAGCACTCACAGCGACGAAGTAAATAAACAACTCGAATTTACCGCGTGTTCCTTTTCTTCCAAGATAAAGGCATTAAATTCAATAGTAATAAAGTTTAATAACGTGTTATAAAGTCTCGTACACACTGACGCGACGCCCCAGCGCGACACAAAGGCACCGCGCGTAGTCACGCGGAGAGCGGTGCCTTTGTGTCGCTCCGTTTTGCGGGAGGCTTAATTCGTAAAAAGTGTATTAGGATTTGACAGTTCTGGCATAAAGGCTCCCACAAAAAGGTGCGACGCGACAGCGCGACACGCGGTGCCTTTGTGACACGCTGTCGCGTCGTGTCAGTGTCAATACATTTGCTAAGTTCTTGAGAAAAGAAAATTTTTAATAGATAGTCATTAGAAAAAAAGGCTAAAGTCGACAGCGAGATCAGTGTTGATGCTGTTTCGTTTGTTGGGCGATTGATTTACAACCGTCTTGAAAACGGTTGTCATAAACATGAGGTCAAGTAAAGGGGAAGACAGAATTTGAGGAGACCTTTAAAAACAATTCCTAGAATTAGACAGATTTATATTGTTGTGGTTGCAAGCGCTACTGCTGAGGATGAGGTCCTGGGTTCTATTCCCGGGTCGGCAAAGTGTTAATGGGTTTAACCATCTGAAATTTCTCAGTAGCTGCTCGAAGTTTGGATTCGTGCCCGGTTGATGGCAATAGACTCGCCCCCATTAAATTGGACTTAAAACATTACAGGCGAAATGTGGGTGTTCTATAGGTAGGTACCCCTATGCCTAACCCTTCGAAAATACAGACGTGATATTATGTTAAGTTATATTGTTTTTGTAGTAATACATTTTCTGTAACAAGAATTCGCAGCAGTTCCCGGACTTCGCTTCGTCATTACTCAAAACAGATTCATAATTTTAAAAGTGACTTCGTATTGGTAAACAATATCTATTACCGGATCCATTAATAGTCCATGCAGTCATCCTATTTCTTTGTTTAGTTGCAGTACAAGTGTAAATGCTCTTTGTATTGCGATACTTAATAATGTCGCGTTATTGAAAGTTTTCTGTCTAATGTCCAGGATTGTGTTCTAGCAAATGTCGTCCATAAAATGTGTAACATACGTGCATGTTATAAAGTTGTCGCAGTGGTGGCCTAGTGGTAACGGCCGCTAATGACGTGTTGTAGGTCGTGGGTTCTAATGGTGTTTAATTTTTTAAAAATGGTGTAAATAATGGTGTTTAATTTTTATTTTTTATTATTAGATATGGACTTTTACATATCTCTGACAAAATTCTTTCATTATTTGACATTATATACCTAATTTTTTAATAATTTTTTTATTTTACTTTATTAGATTATTTTATATTTTGTAAATGTGAGAACGTCGTAGGCCCTGTGGATTATAAATTATAGACAATTGTCTATTTGTTTAACATATAACTGTTGACAGGCCTACACTGTCCTCCCATACCTGTTAATCACTAATTGGAAAACATTGTAAAAGACATATTTTTAAAAGAGTAACCATGAAGTTTCTTGCCGGCTCTTCTCCATGGGAAACGACCAATTGGAACCGTGCACCTAGAATCTGACGTTTCATAAGTGCCCATGTAGGTCTATGTGAAATAAAATATTTTGATTTTGATTTTTTGATTTTGTTCGAACTCAGGAAGGCACTTAACTTCGTGTAAGTAATTTCATCACCACTGCTCGCAAAACGGTGAAGGGAAACATCTTGGAGAAACCGGTTTGTCCTAGAACCAAAAACTCGATTACAGCCCACTCCCTCTCGAATCGGGGAGTGCTGTGTCTCAGCAGTGAGAACATTATAGGCTGAACATGAACGTTAACGAAAATAAAATCTTCTGCTTATATTTTCATAAATTATGCTTCCACGATAATACCGTCACGTAAGAAAGTAAACAAGCGATGTTTTTTATCCATAATACCAGATTTTGAACTTTGAAACTGCTGAGACGAAGCCAACATTTTTTAAATTGATGTTTGTCAACATACGTGGGACACTCAGAAAGTTTTGCGAAAATAAAAATAAATGAACTTTAGGTATTTTTTTTTAAAATCTTTTCAAAGTACTCTCCACTATCCTCTATAAAAAGATTCATGCGTCTGAACAAGTTTTCGAAATACTTTTTCCAGTCCGCCGTAGACACCTCGTTTATAGCCTGCTCGAACGCTTACAGCGCATCTTCCGGCGACGATTAATTGTATCCCTTGGTGTTTTATTTTCGGGAATAAAAACAAGTCACACGGTGCTAGGTCAGGGCTGTAAGGAGGGTGACCCAGGAGTTTGACCGGCGTGCTGTCCAGGAAGTCCCTCGTTTTAAGAGCGGGGTGCGCAGGCGCGTTGTCGTGGTGGAGCAGTAGCCTGCGGAGCCCTGTGTTTGGTCGCTTGTTGCTCACAACAGAGAAAACTTCTGCCAAGCATTTGGTAGTATACCATTCAGCGTTGATGCTTCTTTGGTTCCGTAAAGGAATTGACACCAAGTAGCCAGTCAAATTGAAATAATCGCGATCAAAAAAAATCTTCCCCCGCTTCTAGATCGCTTCACTTTGGTAGGCGTTGATTCTTTAAAAAAAAAAAAAAAAGATGTCGTAAACATGCGGCAGACGAGCCTGCTTCAAATTTGTTTATCATATCATGGCACCATTCCACCCGGGCCTGCTTCTGAGCATCGGTGAGGTTGTGCGACACACATCGTGAAACTATCCTCCTCACGCGAAGATGCACGTGTAGATTTTCGTGAAGGTTTCCCGATCCAATCTGCAGTATGTGCTGAATCTCTTGATACGCAACTCGCCTATTGTCTTGGATTAAAATTTTCACTTCAAGCACGTTTTCTTCCGTAACAGCCGCCAAAAGGCGACCACTTCTTTCTTCATATCCCAAAGTTAGTTGACCGCGCTTGAATTTAATAGACCAACGATAAACGGTTGCCCTAGAAGGGCCTTCATCCATGAATACCATATGAAGTCAGACGACACTTGAAATCTTAAGATATCATGGCGCGAAAATGTTCCCGGCGCAGATCCATTTTTTTATGAGACACGCTAATTTAAATTAGCTCGCAAACAATGTGGAGAGAAATTTTGAAATTGGAACGTACCTATTCTTAACTACAACTAATCATATTTTCAAAATATACTATAACTGGCTAGTCTCTCATACATAAAAACATTAATTTTCGCAGTACTGCAGTACGCAGGTTTAGCAAAAATTAAAAGGTAGGAAGAGGTGTCTCACAAAAATATAAATTTTTCATTGCTTTCGATTCCATGAGCTTGAGTTAAAAAGTGTGTTGGTTGATATTCCCGGCTTTTGTTGTTTCTAACTTTTTATTCGTGGATAATCATCGTCTGGATTTCAGCAACAAATTGACGGACCATTACTTAAATTGGTCATCAATTTCAGCCAAATCGTCTAGGCTACACCTTAATTTTGGTAGTTTCCACTCCAGTTGTCAAATTCATGTTCCATGGCCATTTTAAATTGATAGAATAAGAATCACTTGCAGGCCAATAAAAATGAATCAATCGGAAAGTTATAACCTGCTCTAAAAAATAGTCGCCATCTTTGTTAATGAGTGCTTCTTAGTTTAGTCTATCGGTTACAAAGTTCATGGGTCTATCAATCTGCCTAGCCTTTACTTAAATAGGTGGGGCCCAGCTTCTAACCGCAACAATCCACTGGATAACATGATGATACCTCTTGGCAAGACTGGTTGTCAGACTTGGGCTTGTAACTACCAGTAACGACTGTCAAATATCCACGAATGACAGCCGGGTCCAACGGCATAACGTGCTTTCTAAGGGTTCTATATATGTAATGGATGCCCATCCACGAACCTAACGAACGTTACTTAACCTTAGACTCGTGCGGTTCTTTTTATTTGGCCACGTGCCCCTCTGCATTGTTATAATTATATAATACGTCACGCCAGCGTTTCCTGGGCCTCGGCGACGCCGCCGGTCCTCTGCCATCACTGCGTGACGACTCTGGCCAAGCTGTCCCGTTGCATTCAACACATAAGTTCATGGTTATGTAAATGCAGGAGTTTTATTATCATTGAGATTGTTTTTGTGGACACCTTTCACTTAGACTGAGAACAGCCGATCTACATAAACATACATACATAAACTCACTCCTTCTTTCCATGGGGGTAGGCAGGTAAACCACAGAACGCCACCTGTTACGATCCTTACATACTCCTTTTGCCTCGTTTACGTTCATAATCATACATCTGGTCATATACGCTCGCCGGTAGCGAGTACTACGCACCTGACATTTCTGAAGAACATCACCAATAAGGTCCGATCTATTCTGTAAAAATGTCACCGTAAAAAAGTCAGCTTGAAGTGGGGGTCAATATTGTCCATCCCTTGTCATTATGTGAAAAGACAACTTAAGTTTTCACGGTTAATTTTTTACAGATACATCGGAGGCATAGTTTGTGACCGAATCAGGAGTGTTAACACCTTGGTTACCGTTTAATTTGCATATTAACAGCCAACATTGCTGTTCGCCCTAAAAATTAAAGGCGCATGAGGACGTTAAACTAATTCTCTGAGTGTTTGGGTCAATGCAGTGCAGAGCAAGATAGAAGCACTTAAAATAGTGCTACCGAAAATACCCACACATGGGTAGACAGGAAGCCGACCCAAAATCGTTTTGAATACACTTACTTAACATCCCCGACGGGTTAGGCAGAGGTTTACATATGAAACTCCTAGATGTTTACCGCAAATAAACGTTTTTTTCTTTCTTTTCTTTCTTTCAGATATCGCTAGATATGTTCCATGTAATAGGGGGTGAGCCTCTTGCCGTTGCCATCAACGTGTACAAATCCAGACTCCGGGCTGCTACTGAGAAATTCATAATGGAAGAACCCATTAACACTTTTCTCGACGCGTGACGGTCCAACGCAGGGACCTCATGCTCAGCAGTAGCGCTTGCAACGACTTGACCAACGAGGCAGTCCTAAAATGATAACTGAAACAAAATAAAAACAGTAAAATAATATCATGGATCGAATGGAACTTATTTGAAGCTATAATAAATGAAGACTGTAAAACTATACACTATAGTGATAACTAATCATAATGGGTAACACGAATAGCGGTTGCAAGTCACGTAATATCACTGCACAAGTCACTTTACGGCCGGCGAATATTGTGGAACTCGACCTTTTGCACTTAACTGATTATTCCACTCTTGTGGACTGATCCCGATAATGTTGCCTGTTAAAAATGTGGGAATTGACAATTATTCGCTTTAAACCTGCGGCTTTATTACGTAACGCAATTTCAGTGACAATAGGTTTCATTTTTACAGTTCAACTACATTAATATGGATGTTACATTAATTGCGTTGTGTTGGAAATGACAATTACTTTTAATTTGTTTGTTTTCATGTCAACTGAAAAAGTGTATTGAGAACCAGTACCGTAAGCACTTCTGACAGGATAATAACGTATGCATGTTCTAGAAATAACCATCACAGAGCCACAGACGGATGGACAGTTCCCTTGCTACTGATTAGCAGACGACCTCGCACGTTGTATTCATTTACACGTCGCGGTTGCAATACTAAATAGTAGGTAACTTATCTAGTGTATTGCATGGCCTGGATAGGGAGACTCATAGAAGTTTCTAGAAAGATTTGACCAGACGACTAATAAAAACACGTGTGAGGTGCAGTGGTCTGAAAAACTAATTAGACCCTCGCCTCGTGCAAGGATGTCGTTAAATATAACTCAGTGATGTTACGATAGGCTACACGCACGTCCTCCTGGATGCTAACACTCACTTTGTCCAGACGTTAGTGAACGAACGTCTTCTTCTTTCTTATGGCATGAACTTTATAAGAATAGGTCCAGCCATTTTTATTTAACTCACTTATGAGCTATGGCACGCTAAGGGCTTCGCATCGAAAGCACGGAGTAAAAAAAAAATTAACTACTATTTTTGCAATTTGCTGATCAGTGTCAGGTAATATGTTTATTAAAATATGATACGCCACATCGCCACCGTCACAAATATGTCCTTGCAGAATTATAGTCAGCAATACAACTCCTTGAGTTAGAATTGGCTTCAAATGTCATGATTTCAGGAAATAGTCACTCAATAGGGTAATATGAGTAAGAGAGTTCCATTGATGATTTTTATGATTTTATTTCTATAAATTATTTTTTGTTACGGCCGCGAATCATAATTTATATCAACATACGTGGGGCACCTGAGTGCGATAATTGTCCTGGGTTCGATTCCCAGGTCGGGCAACGTGTAATTGGGTTTTCCTATCTGGAATTTCTCAGTAGCAGCCCGAATTCTGGATTTGTGCCCGGTGGATGGCAATAGGCTCGCCCCCTATTACATGTAACTTAAACATAACTGGCGAAATGTGGGTGTGCTATAGGTACACCTTTGCCCAACCCTTCGGGGAAACAAGGCGTGATGTTATGTTATCTTTTCAAAGTACTCCACTAGCCTCTATACAAAGTTTCATGCGTTTGAACCAGTTTTCGAAACACTTTTGCCAGTCCTCCTTTATAGCCTGCTTGAACGCTGACAGCGCATCTTCCGAAGACGAAAACTGTATACTTTTGAGCAGATTTTTTATTTTCGGGAATAAAAAGAAATCTCACGGTGCTAAATCAGGAATGTAAGTAAGGATGTTTGACCGGCGTGCTGTCCAGGAAGTGTGCGAAGGCGCGTTGTCATGGTGGATCAGTAGCCCGCGGAGACCTGTGTTTGGTCGCTTGTTGCTCACAACAGAGAAAAAGTCTGCCAAGCATAACATTCAGCGTTGATGATTCTTTTGTTCCGTAAAGGAATTGACACCAAGTAGCCAGTCAAATTGAAATAATCGCGATCAAAAAAAATCTTCCCCCGCTTCTAGATCAAGCGATCTAGAAGCGGGGGAAGATTTTTTCACTTTGGTAGGCGTTGATTCTTTAAAAAAAAAAAAAAAGATGTAAACATGCGGCAGACGAGCCTGCTTCAAATTTGTTTATCATATCACGGCACCATTCCACCCGGGCCTGCTTCTGAGCATCGGTGAGGTTGTGCGACACACATCGTGAAACTATCCTCCTCACGCGAAGATGCACGTGTAGATTTTCGTGAAGGTTTCCCGATCCAATCTGCAGTATGTGCTGAATCTCTTGATACGCAACTCGCCTATTGTCTTGGATTAAAATTTTCACTTCAAGCACGTTTTCTTCCGTAACAGCCGCCAAAAGGCGACCACTTCTTTCTCCGCTTCTGGATCGCTTCACTTTGGTAGGCGTTGATTCGTTTTGAAACACCTAAACCGTCGGCGTCGTCTAAATAATCATAGCGCGAAAATGTTCCCGTTGCAGATCCATTTTTTAACAAGACACGATCATTTAAATTAGCTCGCAATGTGGAGGGAAATTTTGAAATGGAGAAGGTCGGGCAAAGCTAATTGTATATGTCGCGACCATAGCTAGTTCCCTACGGCCTTTAATAAATTTTACATTTCGTTCATTCATTCCATTTTGTGTTCATTCATGAGTTTGATTTTATTTCACTATTTCATTATTTTCGGTGATTTCAGTATTTTATATCAAGTACTTGACATGGAAAGTGTCAGAATTTTAAACCTTGAATATTTCCTCGTAATCACTTTCTTCAAAATGTTTCCGACACAAACTCAAAACTCTACGAATAGCTATATACCATAATCTTCTAATTTTAGGGGCTTTCGGGAAATGGTGCACTCCAAATTTGGAGTACCTAGGAACACAAAAACGCGTCAATTTTTACTATAATAAAATAAAACCACATCACGCCTTGTATTATTAGCTTGTGTTGGGAACTAGCTACGACAGCGCCATTTTGACAGTTGCCTTCCCCATTGGAACGTACCTATTTTTACTTACAAATAATCATATTTTCCAAATAGACTAAAACTGGCCAGTCTCTCATAAATAAAAACATTATTTTTCGCAATACTTTCTGAGTGGCCTGGTACAACCTGATACTGACCTGCGATTTGCATAAAACTTAAGAAAAGTTGAATTCCGCGGGTTACTTTTACGCTTTCGCCATAAGCGGGGCGTGTTTAGAGTGGACGATTACGGTCTCATACTCGTAGTAATCTGTGTTGAATGAATCATACCTGCGATGCTTCGAGAGGATATTTTTGTTTACTATGCAGTTTTGCGTCATTTAATGTATCAATGTGCCTTTCAGGAGTTTCAGGCTATAATAATATTCTTATTCTTGGAATGAGTTCGTTTTCATCTGTAGCTTCCTGTTTACTTGATACGTTTTTTTTTTTTAGAATTACGCAAAAATGTCACGTCTATCTGTGATCGGTCCAAATAAAATTGTGAGATTAATATTGATGCCAAATTCTAATAACTAATGTTTTTCCACCATTTTTCACGTGACCTATCGTCATGTGATTCTAATAATCTTCACCTTTTCATATTATGGTTAATAATCATTCTAAGACTGGTTCGAGGTTTTATTTCTTTATTTGTCGAATTTGCTATTCAATATTTTTACTGACGTATAGTGGCAAATGTCAGTTCTCTGTATTAACCTAAAACATGGACTTGTTGATACCAAACTTATTCAGCGGGGCACTTGCGTAAACACACTGACAGTAGCAATGACTTTCACTTTGACAGTTCAACAACATTCATTGCGTTATTTACATTGTTGAGCACACTTTTTCGAACATGTGAAGCAGTGGATTAGCAATTTCCTTCTAAATGATTTAGATTGTGTCCGGAATTAGGGAGCAGCGGGGAAATGTGCTACACACTATCATTAGCAATCGTTTTTATTTTGACAGTTCAACAACATACATTGCGTTATTAACGTTTTTGAGCTGACAAACTTTTCGAACTTATGAAGCAATGGATTAGCAATATCCTTCAAAATGATTCAGATCGTGGTTGATAGTGTGTCACACAACTAGGGTGCAGGAACGATTCATTGTGATGACTGATGACATAATTCATATGATATGTAAATGTATAAGCTTAGTTGTACTACGATATCTTCTTTTTCGATCATATCGATAACAAATAAGGTCCAAAGTTTATGTTGGGTCGTTAAATTGCAGATAGTTGTGGGTAATAAAATGAATGGCTTTGTAAGTGCTTTTCAATCATTTCTTTCTCTAGTCTACTGTCCTTCTATTAGGCAAATGCCTCCTGCTATTTATTTTTCTGCGACACCTCGCACTAGCCTTCGCGGTACGCGTCCAAGTTGCCACCTTTTTTTGGGTCGACCTCGTTGGCGCAGTGCACTTTGGGATTGCCAAATTACTTAAAGAAAGATTGCAACGTACTTACTACGTGCGTATGATCATTCTTTATCTCTGCAATGGTCGTGACGCATAATGTCTGCTCCCTGTCATTCCAGAATATCTTGGCAGGTCATTTTTGTGTGAATTGCATATGCAAACGTCATTGGGTATGTTAAATGCTTTTTATATATCGTTACGCCGCGAGTCATGTGCTGGTCTTGCGCTAAAACGCTTTGTCGAATATAGGGAGCCCTCCTTATATTCGACAAAGCGTTGACTTGAGTCTTGAGTCTCTCATCCTGTTAATCGGCTTTCGGTTTACCTCTAGGTATTCTGTGTTTACATTTATTTGCAGGCAGCGCGTGACAAATCTCCTTGACCCGCAAATTATTTCGTCCGCGCCCTACGTAAATACTTCCTACTCTGGCTTTATCGTGTTTACGACGATTTTCATATCAAGAAAACCTGCTGTTTTTATGGTTACAGCTTTCCAGAGATGTAACTTATCTAAGATACAAGTATCTGAAATACAGATGCAAGATACAAAATACGTATCTAGTTTATGATACTTATTTTGGATCTTCGCTTTTTGTATTTTGTGTGTTTTTCGTATTTCAAAAAAGTATCTGAAATACAGTACAGTATTTCAGATACTTTTTGAAATTCATTTTGTATCTTTTATTTAAATACCTGTTGTTGGGTATCTTATTATTTTGTAGATACTTTGTTTGCTAAAATACTATTAGTAATTGGTGATTCTATTCTATTTTAGTTGACATTATTTTAAATATTAATGTTGTCGTAGATAAAACTGAACGCGCTATTGAATCTTTAGTCTTTTAAGGCCGAATTGATAGGTGGCGTGGCAATTCTTTCTTTTCTACAAAATTTTATTGGCGATGCCCCTTGACTCGTGTCATTTTTAAATTATTCCGCATAATAGTCTGTGTTTGAGGGAGACAGACACGAAAGTTCGTTCGGTTGGTCGAAGCTATGAGAAGATTGCGTATTTTCTTAAGCCTCGACTTTTTCATAACAAGGTGCCGAAAACAGGATCTACTGGCAGCCTTAGAAACATTGCAATACTTAAATAATAAATATACCATCATAAAGAGCTTAAATGCATATCATTATCGTTTTAATAACTAAAACTAGTTCTTCAAACAGTTTATTACTCATTTTTCTTCGACGAGGCCTCTCGTCCCCAAATGAGAAGAGTCGCTCCACAGGGGCAGAACTAAACAAACAGGTGTTGTATTTTATTTTTATTTTTATTGTAGTAGGTTCCCATGGGAAAATTTCAGACTACATCGATCTCCTTCACTTTTTGGGCAGCTACAGCGACCTATATGGCTAGTCGGAGAGCAGCCAAAGTACCATTCGTGCGACGAACGGTGCCTTTGTGGCGTCGCGCCTGTGTGTGGGTGCCTTTAAACCCCCTCATGACAAGTATCGGTAATCTGACATTTGTTTCATATCGGAACATCAAAAAGCCTCGTCAAATTTTATACCAAAACAAACTAATTCTACGTATTAGATAAAACTATCTGTCACGGTGATAAAGCTTATTTATATGATTTGCGAAAACCGATAAGGAGAATCGAAGTGCGAAAGACGATCTTTTTTAATACTTTCGTCAGGTTTTGAGCCGTCATTCATTGTCCTTGGATGGTTGTGATAATTTGTATGACAAAAACTCAACTGATGAGAGAATCAGCTGATGTTTTTCACATCACTTAGTAAAAGTCCTTTTCGTTTTTAACGTTATGACAAGAATAAATCAGTAACTTTTTATGGATAAAATCAAGAAGGTGGTCAGGTCACAAAAGCATTCTCTTATCAAATCTACACATGTTAAGTCTCGTTTACACTGGCGCGAAGGCACCGCTCGTCGCGCGACAGGCGGTGCCTTTGTGTCGCGCTGTGGCGTCGCGCCGTTTTGCGGGAGACTTCTACGATGCTAACACAACAGAATAGAAGTTAAAACGGCAAATTAAAAGAGATTGTCATTGCGAGTGCGTTAGGCTCAGGGCATTTTTAAAAGGCCAAATCCAAGACCATTATCAGAGTGTTCCGAATGCCAGAAATACCTCTAGTGAAAATAAACTGATTTAAATAAATGAAACAATTGATAGCACTTGACACTAACTGCATTGTTGCTAGTGGTCGCAAGCGCTACACTGCTGAGCAGGAGGTGCTTTGTTCGACTCCCAGGGTCCAAAGTGTGATTGTTTTTTTTTTCCATCAGGAATTTCTTAGTAGCAGCCCGGATGTGTGCCCGGTTCATGGCAATAGGCTCGCACCCTACATGGCATAAAACAATAATAGTATAGCACGTGTCGTAAATATCAAATAAGTGAATGTGTCTGTGTGGGTGTATGCTGTGTTGGCGCACGTGGCGCGCTTTGTGTTGGTAATCATTACGTTATCGCCTAACATGTTTATGGATGAAAGAAGAGTACTAACCTGCCATTGTTTTACTGTATTTGTGGTCCACTTTGTTTCTGTACAAAGATGAATCGAAGGTGTCTTACAGCTTCTGTTTAACCGATCTATACATTTATATGAATAAAATTGAAGTGTATGTTTACTATGCCAAAATTACAGCTTTTTACAAACTTAGGCACTTGTGATTTGTCCAATTATTTGAC
Organism: Dasypolia templi; assembly: GCA_963555695.1. Taxonomy (NCBI): domain Eukaryota; kingdom Metazoa; phylum Arthropoda; class Insecta; order Lepidoptera; family Noctuidae; genus Dasypolia; species Dasypolia templi. The sequence continues at coordinate 5,370,932 of OY743163.1, read as the reverse complement.
AATAAATTAAGTGTGGATGCATTCATAAAGTGTATCTGATATGTATTTTATTTCACATAGAACGATGTGGGCACGCATGAAACGTAAATATCTAGGTGCACGGTTCCAATTGGTTGTTTTATAAGAGCCGACAAGAAACTTCACGGTTATTCTTTTTTCCAAAATAATTGGCTTTTACAATGAACTACCTAATATTTTTGTAAAATATAATTTTGTGTCCATGGAGTTTCTTGCCCGTTCTTCTCCATAGATGCCTACTAAGCACTACTCCATAGCTCTGACTAACCGACTCCTTGACAATGGAAAAGTGCCTGTAAATGGTTTAATTGAAATAAATGCTTTGAGTTTGAGTTTTAATATTTTCAAATTACAGTGTTATTAGGTATGAGAGGACAGTGTAGGCCTGTCATCATCTCAACAATTACCAGGTACTTCATAAAATGGGGAATAAGCAGATGTCTAATAAAACTCATACATAGTAATGTACTTTTGTTTGTAGAACATAACTGTAGCCTCAATTTGTTCTCATTATCATTACCGATGCAAATACCGTTACAAATACATAATGAATTTGAGATAAATATCTGCTACAAGTCTTTTGGGTCAAAGCGACTTTTGACTTTGATATTATTACACTTTGAATTTTATTTATGGAATAAGTTCTGATCTTCCAAACTCGCTGAATCACAATTTCAATCTCTTAGAAAACAAAAAAGCGAAAACAATTGATTCTATTGGCAACATGAAGGCGATTGCAATTACGAGTGTGTCACGCAATTAGGGTGCATGCTCCGCAGAAGACAATGCACGGTCACATGAACTGAGACATTTCTTTATCTGGTTTGTTTTTATCTCATTCATGACTGTGAATTTTGTTTTGCGTCAACAGAATGACCTCGACTCGGACTTCTTCATAAATATTTATATCTTGTGGCGAAAATAATAATTATACGTAGACAGATTTGCATTATCTAAAATTTTTGTTACAAACAAGAGAGTAGCTTTTGTTAAAGTATGATGTAAAATTATCATCATCATTTGACCGATCCAATTTTCGTTCATTCTTCGTTCGTTCGTTAATTTTTAATGTGTCTTACTGAATCTAGGTCAGTTTAAAGGTGTTTTGGTTTTAGATTGATTGAGTACATCATACTTTGATGACGTACTCAATCAATATGCCTAGCTTTTTTGTCAACTGTGTTGGGGTCAGCTTGCAATCTAATCGTGTACTGCTACCGTACCAGTATTTTACAAGAAGCGACTGCCTATTTGACCTCTACAACCCTACTGGGTAACACCCCTATGGTACCCCTTGGTGAGGCTGGTTGTCAGGCTTTCGGGCTTCCGACTACCCATAACTACTGTCAAAGATTTACGAATGACATCGGAGGACCAACGGCTTAAAGTTATGTACGATACGTTCGTACGATAAGTTCTCGATATGTTATGTATGTATCAATGGTCACCCATCCACTGACCAACCTCGGCCTCATTGCTTAAACTTCAGTCGACCCTTGCGGGTGATATTATAACTACCCACGACTCCACAAGTCCTCCACCAGTCAAATGACACACTATCATTGTCAATCAAGATTTCATGATCTAACAAAACCGTTGTTATTTCGCGTTATCTCGACTTGAAAACAATGTTATTATGTAGGTATCATGTCAATATCATATATAATATACACTCACTTTATTACTTCTCAACGTTTGTTTTATTTAAATATTAATGTAAACTGACGTATTTTAAAGTAAATATTATTGTCTAAACTACATAGCCACCAGTATATTTTGACTTATCATGGCGGCGCTGTCAAATGTCAACGAGATATCTAAATTGGGGTTTTCTGAAATGACGTTCACTAGGTGGCAGCACTGAGACGTCAGGTCCGGGCACCCGGTCTAATTGCCAAAATTTACTTTAGTCGTGACTGAATGATGAACTAATAATGAACGTCATCGTATATTTTAAATTCATTGTCAAAATGGAAGATCTCTTAGATTGTCAAAGTGGCGCCAACTGGTGGCGTGTTTCATGAAAACCATTTCCAACTTATTTCGTTCTAATGCCGTTTTCAATAAGACTAGACGACACCTAAATGAAAACCTGAATCAAAGAATGACGCCTGAATCAAGAAATAAACTCCGGGCCACCAGCGTAGTGACCATCGTAGTGATCGATGGCTGCTATTGAGAAACAGAGAGGGAAAAAATCAAGATTTTTTGAAAAAATCTAATAAAACACGATTTTTTGAAAAAATTCTAATTAATCACGATTTTTTTGTTTTTTTTATTTTATTATTTAATTTAACTATATTTTTGCGCAAAACGGAACGCGCGTACACGTCGCGGGGATTTCCCTTTTGTCTGACATATGAATGCAAACAGAATTCACACTGACAGATGAAGAAGAAGAAAGTGCGTTGGAGGAAGCACGAATTCACTATGATTGTTTAGTTTTGCTACCATTGATAGTAGAGCCACAGATAATATAATACCTACGTACAGATATCCAATCCGATACAACGAAATTAAACCTTAGGGAGGTTTCATTTCGTTGTATGGGATTGGCAATTTTTAGTCCTCAAATTCTTCAACAGATCGCAGCATAAGCGACTCAATAATTGCCAGAGACTGTAGTATTGAAACGCCATCTAGGAGTCGACCTACTTTTAAAACGTTTCATGCAATCCTTTTTATAAAAAAGTATTATAGTTCCGGGTTCAGAAAAATATGTTATTAGATTTATTTTATATTTCTATGAAAAAAATGAATAAAAAAAACCTTGTTTGATTTAAATAAGTAACAAAATTGGAAACTAATGAGGCTCAACCAATTGAATAAAACGCCATCTATTGCAAAAAGCACCAAACAAAATGATTAACAGAGGCTATTATCATGGTTCGAATTATAGATAAAGGCTTCCTTTTTATTTTATTTTTAAAATACGTGTATTATGAGTGGAAATAGATAAATCTGCACTAAACTGGGAAGTTTAGACTTTTACCAATCATAATCCAGTCAAAATTCTGCCGTATATCGCTTTATAATGATTGTTAATTTCATAATGGTTACCTATGCTGCCATCTATGTTTTTTTTTTCAATACGAATTATAGTTTGTTCGACTTGAGACCCCATAGTAGAGCTTAAGTCAAAATAAAAACCATTCAGAAGTGTGATATTCACAGAAGAAGTTTTTAAAAAACTGACACCACTAGAAGAGAACAGTATATTTTTTTTCCAGTGGTGAAGCAATTAGGGCGATAGCTTTTTCAGCTGCTGTGGAAAGAGTGTTTTCACCTTTGGAATTGTTGAGAGCGAATTAAGAAACCGACTGGGAATTGAAAAGACTAGTTTTTTAATTCTATTCTCAGATTTAAACGACCCTAGTCTGTAATTTAATTATAATTTATAATCAGTTTTTTTATGTTGATATCTTTGAAAGACACACATTTTTGATTAAATCATTGATTTGTATTGAAAAAATCATTTGATTTAAATCGTGATTTAAATCAAAATGATTTATTCATGCCAACCCTGCTGAGAAATTACTAATGGAAAAACCCATAACACTTTGCTCGGCCTGGGAAACTAACCCAGGACCTCACGCTCAGCAGTATACCGAATACCAAGACAATACACTCCTAAAGTTTTTATCTTTGAGGCTATCTCGGTGTTAAACAAAGAAGCGGACCACAGGGGAGGATGGACTTTAAAAATATGTGATATACGAGTAATAATAGTAAAGCAATCACGTGTTCAAGATAATTTAAGAATAAATAACTTGTTTTTGTTAAAAAAAAACAGCTTGATAGTATAATATTTGTTTTGATTTAAAACTTAAACTATCTAGATGACCAGTGAATCCAGTGACCCCCTTATTTATTTATTCAAACTAGTTTCTGCTCGTCACTTCGCCTTCGTGGATGTTAGAAATAATCCCACGAGAACTTGCTACCAATACCAAAAGTATGTCCTTCCCCAGAATGCCAACTATCTCCGTTCAATTTTTATCGAAATCCGTTAAAAGTGGTTAAGGCGTGAAAGGGTACAGACATATGTAGTTACTTTCGAATGTGTTATATTAGTAAGGATTCTTAAGGATAATATAGAAGTATAATTGAAACTACCAACGCTCGATTTTATTCTAAATCTTTCTGTTGCTGTAGATGAATCACGAATCTTTCAGTTCGTCAGTTCAACAAGATTCAATACGATAGTTGTTATGGTTATGCATGACAGTTACGGCGGGTTTTCAAAATAAACTCTCAAAATTGGCAAAGCTTTTTTCTATGTAAACTAATTATTGCGGTTGGAGTGATACAACACCTACATTTATAACACATGACACACACATACAAAAACTCTCGCCTTTTTTCCATGGGGGTAGGCAGAAACTACAGAACGTCGCATGCTACGGTCGTTACGTACTCATTTTGCTTAGTTCATACACCTGCGTAATACACTTTCAGTAGCAATGGCTTTTAATTTGACAGTTTAACAACATTCATTGCGTTATTTTCGTTGTGGAGCAGACAATTTTTTTAAATTGTTCGAACATAATATGATTAGCAATATCCTTCAAAATGATTCAGATTGAGATCTATAGTGTGTTACGCAGTTAAGGTGCTGGTCATACACGCACGCCGGTTGCGAGCACCACGCACCTGGAGGTTTACACCCTAAACATGAAACCCGTAGTTTAATATAGGCATGAATGGACTGACCGTTAACCTCACAAAAGTGACCACTTTCAGAAAGACACAAAGCGACTCTGCGGCCAATACGTGTCTCTTCTCTGTAAGCCTTGACAACTACTGGCCGCACATTGACTTTGTCTCTCTCGTACTCGGTCTGTCTTCACTGCACAATTGAATACGGAACGCTCAGGCCTCTATGTCTATGGTAGAAACCAAGAAAAAAAAAGAAATGTTTTATTTACATCACATCATAGATAAGGTGTAAGTCATTGTGTTTTTTAACATTCAAGGTACGTGTTGTATTGATAAGATTGTTATTTACTGCGTAACATCTTTCAAGGTTAATTGGCATTGTAATAGCAGCTGTTTTTATATCGTAACATCACGCCTATATTCTTCGAAGAAGTAAGCTGTACTGCCTCTCCTCTCATATTAGCATATAGTTTAGTTTAGGCCATATAGTATTTTTAGCCGACTACGGCAAATCCTAAAGGAAGCGTTATGATTATCTCGCGAAATGACGCGCGCTTTATTTGTGGTTACCAAGTATATAAACACGCTGTTAATGTGTGCAAATGTGTGAGTGATTATTATTGCGCACGCGCGATTGCCGAGCAAAGGACGCGCCGCTATGTGCACTCACACAAATGCAAAGCTCAGCTTAGGCCTCGCGGACTGCACCGTTCAAGACAAAGGCGAAGTCTGAAGTGTGTGTGTGTGTGCGCGAGTGTGTTATGTGCTGACGCTACTCGTCTTCTCGTCGAGCGTTTACAGCGTGCGCGGGCCGCGCTGCTTCGTGAGAAAAAAAACTATATATCTATTCTAGGTAAACCATTAGCAACGTCTTAGCCATCATTAATTGCATCGGATCTAATCAGGTTATAATTTTAGTTCTACCTACGTAAGAACATAATGAATAAAATTGCAATATTGTAATATACGTGGTAAACAATGATTTTCACTAGACACATTGACACTGATTAATCTTATAAACATGCAAAATACTCGTGTCAGTCAGATACTGGCATGTATTGCATTACAAATCAAAAAAGATATCTAAGGCTGAGTCAAAGTCAAGATTAAAAGTAGGCTGCGAATCGGAACTTTTTGAACGTTAAAATTACAAGAGACAGTCATCCAAAACGCCTGGAAAGAAGAAGTGGCGCAACAAACTACCCAGCATTTCTCACCCCAGATTTATTGGTAAAAAAAATATACAAAAAATACAAACTATGGATGCAATCACTTTGATTTTGACAGTTGAACGTCATCAATTGTCTTGTATGTTAAATCAATCTATGAATGAACATTATAAGGCTGTCAAAAAGTAAGCTATAGGTGAGTGTGTAGGTATCGTTACTGTGCTAGTCTTAAGTGCTAAGGCTTTACGAGCTAGTTTTAATACCATACAAAGTCGACTACTAATAATTTTTATACTAATATGAAAAATATGAAGATATTGGAAGCTAGTAAGAACAGAGATAATGTAAAAGTTACGTAAAAATATGTTATTTCTCAAATAATACGAATTAAAACAAAAACAAAAAAAAAACTAATCTAAAGGAATTCAAGTGAAACCCTAAAAATAATCCTGCTGTCTTTTTCTGTCAAATCAATCATTTTGAACGATGTCCAATGGGGAAGGCAACTGTCAAAATGGCGCTGTCGTAGCTAGTTCCCAACACAAGCTAAAAATACAAGGCGTGATGTGGTTTTATTTTATTTTAGCGAAAATTGACTCGATGTTGTGTTCCTAGATACTCAGAAATTGGAGTTCGAATTTCTCGTAAGCCCCTAAAATTAGAAGATTGTGCTTTAAAGCTATTCGTACAGATTTTTTTGATTTCGAATTTATGTCGTGAACATTTTGAAGAAAGTGATTACGAGGAAATATTAATTCTGACACTTTCCATGTCAAGTACTTGATTTAAAATACTGAAATCACCGAAAATAACGAAATAGTGAAATAAAATCAAACTCATGAATGAACATAAAATGAAATGAATGAACGAAATGTCAAAATTTTTGTAGGCCGTAGGGACCTAGCTATGGTCACGACATCTACAATTAGCTTTGCCCGACCTTCCCCATTTTAACCACTAGCTCTCGAATCCATGGCCATGCCATTACAACAATAACATCTTATTAATTTATCTTACTTATATATAATCAGACGGAGCTATCACTAATACTTATCACACAATACATACTTTTGTTTATAACTTTTAAGTGGTTGTCTATTATCAAGTAGCATTATCTCATTTAAGGTCAAGAAGATAAGCTGCAAACAATACTTGAACGAAGGATGACTTATAAAAGTTATGTTCCTTTAATTGCTATACGAATGAGATTGCCCACAATGACCTTTGTCAATTCTCACCTATAAAAGATTTTTTCTATCAATTGCAGTAAAAAAAGAGGTCAATCTAACAAAAGGTGTTTATAACGCAGAAGTTAGTGGAAACGCCAGAAGCAGACGCCCTAGAAAATAGTGACCTTATTGGTGATTTCTTAAAAAGGTCAGGTGCTTAGTACTCGCAACTGGCGTGTGTGTCTGACCAGATTTTTGAACTTAAACGAAGCGTTCGGTAGTTTTTGCCTACCACCATGGGAAGGCGTGAGTTTATGTATGTATGCTGTATATTTACAATGCATTGTTTTTATCGTGTACTTCAGGGTGCCTACTCTTGGTATGAAAGCCAAGAGTAGGCACCCTGAAGTACACGATAATTTTAGTTGTTTTTCTATTACCTCTGAGGATTTTTACTACCATCGTTTAAAAACATTTTGAAATTGTAGTTTGCTAAAGCAGCAATGAGTGTTTTTATGATAATTCACGTAATCAATTGGCGCCACTTTGACAAGAAGTATTCAATTTCGACAATTAATATATAAAATTTGATGACGTTCATCATTCGTTTCATTGTTTCGTTCATTTATTGAGTCACGATTTACGAAAATATAGTAGCTTTGACATTTTTGACAAGTGATCGGACCTGAAGTCTCAGTGCTGCCACCTAGTGAACGTCATTACAGAAAACCCTCATGGAATTGATTGTGCAATACAGTTTATTTAAATAAAAACAATGCAGTACACAAACATTAGGTAAGTGTTCGAATACTGTAATAAAATAATTTCCATTGCTAATTGTAATGAAGTGTGGAAAGGCAAAAACACTACTGTTTTAAAACGCAACATTTATTTCAATATGGTTAGTTCGTTTTATTCTGAATTATATAATAGTGGCTTAAATAAATTATGGACATTTAGCCCAAATAAACCAGGGCTGTCAAAGAGCGCGTTAGGTCAACGATATCGTCAAAGTTGCGGGTAGTAGCTCGATGATGGACGCACGAATCCAGGAAGTGTAGCAGAAGAAAAGGGAGGCTTAGATCCAGCCCTGGGTGATTCCGGGCTGAAATGATGATGATGCTAATGGTGGAAATTATTAATTTAGTGATACTTCGGGCACAGATAAATAACTCTGTTATTGGAAATCGACGTTTCATTGATCTTAAAATTAACGCCTAAAGCTGTGGTTTCTTATAAATTAATACAGGTTTAAAAATACCCAATACAAAGTGTTTGTTTGTAAACCAGTTTGCGTCTATGACGTATTTCGAATAAATATTAGTGAAAGAGTTAGCGCCAGACCATCCTCCATTTCCTTCACGTGCGATAATAATAAACTTGTAAATAGAACCCATATTTATTATTGAATTTTCAAAGAATACTACGTGATGTTTATAAAACTTTGTGTTAGACGTCTCTTTGACCAGTAAACGTCATCAGGTGGTCACCTGCACCAACCTATTTTGGATGCGGAATATTAAGTAACTAGATTAAACATACATACTTAAACTCACAGAACAGATAAAAGTCTGTTCTGTGCTTACTCACGGCTTCTTCCCATGGGTGTAGGCAGAAACTACAGACCGCCGCCGCGCCGTCTGCTACGATCCTTACAAACTCCTTTTGCTTCGTGTACGTTCATACATTTCTATCTGCTCACACACGCACCGGTTGCGAGTGTTAGGTCTAGTACAAACTGGCGCGATCCCACAGAGCGGCACAAAAGCACCGCGTGTCGCGCGACGAGTGGTTCTTGTGTGTCGCGCTGTCGCGTCGCGCCTGTTTCTGTGAGCCTTTAAGCACCTGACCTTTCTGAAGACCATCACCAACAACGACCACTACGATTAGATTTAAGAGTAGGTACCGGATTTTGACGCATCGTTGACTATTGTCTTCAACGCCATCACTGTCAAATTACGTTGGACACTCAAATGTGATATTGCATCTATCACTTACCAAAATCACTGAAAAGAGATATAGACTCACGTTTGATTTGACAGCAGGGCAGGCAGGGATTATGGAATGCAAAATAGTGTTGAGTATATCTTTTTATTATAATTTATTAATGGATAGGTCTGTTTTTTCTTTTATTTAACAAAAGAGTCAGCTTTCGTGGTAGCGCACATAACAGCCCATACCTACTACAATATCATAATGCGGTCAGACGTTGCCACTATGAACTTTTATGATGGGACCAGCACCCTAATTGCGTAACACATTTTCGTAAACGATTACGACTAATCTGTTTGATTTTGACAGTTCAAAAACATTCATTGTGTTATTTACATTGTTGAGCATATTTTTTTTCGTACTTATGAAGCAATGCATTAGCAATCTGTTTCAAAACGATTCAGATTACGATTGAATGTGTATTACGCAATTAGGGTACAGCACTTAGCCCGCGACTTCGTCCGCGTGGATTTCGATCAAAAAAGTAGCCTATGTTCATCAGACAAAATTTCGGCTTCTAATGGTAAAACAATTTTTCAAAAACAATCAAACCTTTTTTTATTAGTGATCGATGATCTTTCCTCTTTATAATATTAGTATAGATATTCCTCATTTACGTCACTTGGCAAATGGATTAATTGTCGCAGGAAGTTTTTATTAGTACAAACTATTATAGCTTCTGTCTGCGGGTTAGTCTGTGTGAAATTTCGGCCCCCGACCCACCGTATCGTGACGCATCGTCCGCCCGCGCTGTTACCTCGTTTTCACTGACTTTTTTACTTTTTGCTCTGCTCCTAAGGGTCGTAGCATGATGTTGATAGCTTTATACCTCCTCAAGAATTTATTTCAGGAAAAGGTTATATTTTGAGTCAAAATACAAGCGATTGCATTGAACTCTCCACTTTTTTTGCCAGTTAAATGCCATTCATCGACTGTGAATTAAAAAATCAGCGCGAAAAATGCATCAAAGCAATGAGTATTGTCGAACTGAGCGATAGCTTCATCGCATAAATTTTCTAAATTATACGGCTTCCCGTAAACGTCAAACTTCTAGGTCATGAACAAAACTCGTAGTAAATAAAAATAAATTGTCCTGAGCCGCCAGTCCGTTCTATTTAAAGATGGAGACTTTAACCGGAGTTTTCGGATAGCAATTGTTTTTCCTGGTGTCGAAAATACTTTTGTTTGTGTATTTTGATGAGAAAATTCAGAAAAAAGGGACTAGGGTTGCCAACTATTTTGATATCAATTAAAAGTATTTTCGAAGACATTGCCTGTGAAAATAAAGTAGCCTACTAACCGGATGCAGCTGAATGCCAGTATTTTACATGGAGCGACTGCCTATCTGACCTCCACCACTCAGTTACTGGGTGACACGATACCTAAGACTGGTTGTCATACATGGGCTTCTGACAACTCGCAACGACTGTCAAAGATCTACGAATGACAGCCGGGGCCACCGGTTTACATAATCGGCCTATTATGTTCCCAATGCTGGGACACAGGCCTCCTCTCTGTAAAAGGGAGTGGGCCGTAATCCACCACGCGGGCCCATGCGGGTTGGTTTACGTGCTTACAAAGCCACGACGCGGCGGCGGGGCCTCGATACCTATGTAATGGATGGTCACCCATCCACGGACCGACCGCGGCAAGCGTGGCTTAACCTTCCATCGACCCGTGCGATGCACGTTCATTAAAATCTGTAAATGATAGATGATTTTATTTCTGTAAGTAGGTTTGTACAAACACTTTTACACGTCAAACATTTTCTTTAAAACTAGATAAGCATGTACTGTTTAAGTGCTTAAGCCATATGAGAGAACTATGTAGATACTATAAAGCTACCATTTACTGGGTTCGTCTTTCATTGACTTGAATGTGCCCTGGCGGCTGAGAGTATGTCATGCACACTCTAATGTTTCGCTGATGGTGGCGCGTGTGTTGGATCATTTAGCTCTCATCAGGTTGAGTTAAATGGTGCTAATCCATGCATCATGTTCGTGAATGGTCACGGCGTTTTTAATTAAATTTTATTTTTTAATTATTTTTATACTATGGATGCATTTAACGTTCTGCATCGTTCTCACATGCATAATTTCAACATGAATGATGTTACCAATATATTGTAACCATAATTTAATTTAAAAGAGTGTTCGTGGAGTTTCTTGCCCGTTCTTCTCCATAGGTACCTACTACGGCGTAGTGAAAAATAAAGATAGCGAAGTAGACGCCTTGGAATGGGTAACTAGCTTCATTTTCTGACCGACCGACCTTGACAATTCAAAAGTGCCAGTAATTGGTTTATTTGAAATAAATGCTTTGAGTTTGAGTTTTGATCGACGCGACGGTGCAAAAGGCTGGAGGGTGTCCGATCCCTTCAACATGGGAAAGACGGCATTGTTATGCATAGATAAATAATAATAATGCCATTCTGGTGTTATTATCAACAGCACAACGGTTTTACAGCAATCGTAAAGTGTGTTTATAATAACATTATGTTATCAGCTATCTGCTACGGTACTGTTGTGGAAATGGCTTCGACCTTGCGTTGTTTACGATCTTAACACTGAATATTGATATTCATAGTACGCTTGCGAGTTATTTTATATCATGATCAAGGGGTTTATTAGGTACCTGATTTATTAGGTGTACTACCTCGTTGGACCAGTGGTCGCAAGCGGTATCGTTGAGCATGAGGTCCTGTTTTCGACTCCCAGGTCGGGCAAAGTGTTATTTGGTTTTTCCATTAGGAAATTATCAGTAGCAGCCCAGAGTCTGGATGTGTGCCCGGTTTATGGCCTATTGCTCGCCTTCTATTACATGGGACTTAAACATAACTGGCTAGTTGTGGATCTACTATAGGTACATATCTGCATAACTGTACGGGAAATACAGGCGTGATATTATTTTGTTGTTGTTATTAGGTAGCTTTTGAGATATTTGGACTCGCAATGTTCACAATGTTTACTTTCCATTTTTACTTTATAAACCTATTTTATGTCGTACTGCTTGCCATATCTCTCCCCGTTTTGTTTTGTAAGCTGTAATGTAGTAGAACAGAAGGTAGGACGCCCTGAGGCTAGATGGAGCGACGATCTTCGCAGGGTGGCTGGTAGAAGCTGGCTGAGAGTTGCCGAAAATCGAGTTCAATGGCGTGCAATAGGAGAGGCCTATGTCCAGCAGTGGACTACTGTAGTTTGATGATGATGTTGATTAATGTACTAGAAACCTATTCCTTTTCAGTAAGCACTTCATTGTGAAACGTCAGACCACGTTACTTCACACCCAGGTTTCGGTTTACGCTATCAATATCATGTTCTGTCGGATATGACAAACCACAAATGACGCTTGTCTGAACAGTATCATGTTCAGGTCAATATCCAGTCTCTCGGTTTTAACGTAAAAGTATATCATTTTACCACTGCAAATCTGCATTATTTACTTATTTAGTTTACTTTGATGATATTTTACGTTCTAGATTTTTCGAATGCATGTCAGCACACTTTCACTCGCAATCTGTATCATTTTCAAGGATATTTATAATCCATTGCTTCGTATGCTTGAAAAAGATGTCTGCTCAACAACGTAAATACCGCAATGAATGTTGTTGGACTGTCAAAATCAAAGTCATTAATCGTACTGTTAGAGCGTTACGCAGTAAGTGCAATTATCCAGCAGGATTATACTAGACCTCAAACTCAAACTCAAATCATTTATTTCAATTAAACCATTTACAGGCACTTTTGAATTGTCAAGGAGTCGGTCAGTCAGAAATATGAAGCTAGTTGCCCATTCCAAAGCGTAGTAGGTACCTATGGAGAAGAACGGGCAAGAAACTTCATGGACACTCTTTTAAATAATAATGTTTTTGCATATATCTTAGTTACATCGATTAATGTTGACACTATAAGTGAGAACGATGTACAAAAAACCGTACACGTTAAAAGCGTCCAGAGTGCATCAAAACATAATTAAAAACAATCCAGCTAATTAATTATTAAAATAAGCCGTGGCAGCTAAGAGATGACCAGTCCCAACTGACGGCGCCCGTTCACGAACATGACGCATGGATCAGCACCATTCAGCTCAACCATTTCGAAGGGAGCTAAATGATCCGACACACGCGCCACCGTCAACGAGACATTTGAGTGAGCATGACATACTATCAGCCGCCAAGGCACATTCAAGTCAATCTATGACATTACCCGGTAAATAGTAGCTCTATAGTACAAAGTACTCACATCTGTGCAATGCATCTATATAATAAAAAGGAGATTGAGTTTATATAATGCAAATAAATTCTTACTATCTTCAGCAGCTTCAACAGTGTTTCAAATGTCAATTAATTAGTTGTGGTGTGGAGCAGGACCGGCATTAAGCCAGGCATTTTTATCAGTTATGTAATCCTCCAACCTAAAATATGCCTGCCTGAATAGTGTGCGTTTGACAAAGGATTTGAATTTTGTCTCATTCAGTTGAAGTATGTGGGGAGGTATTATTATTATAACATTTTAGACAGACCAAGTTAGCATTCATCATCGGCAGCCTTGTTCCACCCACTGACTGCTGAGAGTAAGCCTCCGCCCTTTTGTGCCATGCTTCCCTGGTCGGTGCGCGTCTCATCCAGCCCTTCCCCGCGATCTTCTGTAGGTCGTCATATGTGTGTAGGTGATCATGTGGTTATTGGCTGGACCAAGTATATATTATTACTAGCTGCGCCCCGCGGTTTCACCCGCATAAATCTCGATCCCGTTTGAATATAGGGGCAATAAGCCCCTATATCTTAAACCAGGGCATGGTCTAACTGTATCATCCAAATCCGTTCAGCCGTTTCAAACATTCGTGAAAGCGCAGTAAACAAACATACAAAAACATCAAATCTGTTTCTTTATAATATTAGATTAGATATTATTATCGCAACATTTACCAAAACCTACGAAACTGAAGTGCACTGTGTTTCGTAACTATCTTTAGACTTAAAGCAACAGATAGTTGCAAAGAATATTGAAAAAATCTCAAATAACTGACACTTCCATGTATGTATATATTTATGAAATTATTAATTTTGTAAGGTCTAACATTTCTTTCTTTGAAAAATTTAAAAGTAAACGACACATTGGTCAAAGTTGTCCTAATAATAAAACGACTGTTTTAAGTAATACTTAGTATATTTTGTATGGCTCCCCGTGTTTACAACCACCTACCTCAATATTTAATGGAGGCATCATCGCTGAATATATTTAAAAAAATCTAAAAAGCTTTTTGATAAATAAAGCCTATTACAGTGTATCTGAATATTTGCAGGAAAAACTACCTACTTATAAAGAATGTATTTTATAACTAGGATTTATTGTTACAGTTTATTTTTAAAAGTTTTATTGATCTTCTTCATTTTATTTTGTTTAGTTCTCATTTTTGTGTTTTCTTTCCACATATACTTTGCATGCCGAAAGGTAAAATATAGACACAATTATTACATGAATGTAAAACATCTAACATATTGTTTACCCATATACTCGATTTTGAATTTTGAACAGTTATCTGAAAGCATCGTAGTCCGTTGCAAACAAAACAAAGAATCAACAGACTCATTGTGAAGTAAAATAAGTCTTTTCTAACCTTCAACGTAACAACATGTCTATGACGTCAAAGAAACATCGGTGATGAGAAAATCGCGGGAATTTTGGCGCGGTTGTCGGAATTACGTAAGACGGGACGCGTCACAGTGGAAATGTCTTGAAAACGATTTATCGGAAGAAAGTGTCACCTGTTTATGTTTATAGGGGCAGCTATATATGTTGTTGATAGGGGCAGCGATCTATGCTACTTAATTATAAAAGGTCGTTGCCCTCTAATACAAGCGTGTAACTGTTCCTTATATACTAATCTATTAAAGCTAAAGAGTTATTTTTTTGTTAGTAAGCGCTAATCTCTGGACCTGCCAGACGGATTTGAAAAATTATTTTGCATTTGATAGCCAAATTCTTGAGGAAGACTATCAAATTAGGAGCCGAGCAAATAGAAATAAGTCTGAAAGAACGCTAAGTGAAAACAAAGTACGTAATAGTGCGGGTGGGCTGGCGATGCGTCGAAATAATGTGTTATTAAAATTATGATCCATTTTCCTTATAGAGGGATGGAAGTTGTTTTGGAATTTGTAGGATCAAAAGCGAAATTCACGCGAAAGAAGTCGCGGGTTACAGTGCTAGTTGTACCCATCATAAAGTGCAGATTCCTTCCTAATTACAGCAGGATTCCTTAGGCAGTTTTCGACTTACATTCGTACATTCAAGCATCTTCTATTCTAATTTATTATCAACATCAGCTGTTTTTTTTATGTTAAGTATAATATGTCCAGTATGTTTTGATAGAAATTATCAGGAAATGGGTTATCGAATAAACGGGTTACTATTGCTGTAAATAGTAACTGTCTTGTTAATCCAAAGACGGATGTAAAACCAATTTCGGGATTCAATCGGAACCATAAACCTCGGATGTCGAATTCACTTGTAATTCCTTTAATTTCGACATTGTCATTCAATCGCGTTCACTATAACATTGTAATAAATTACAATGGCATTCATATTGACCGTTCGGAAAAGCTCGTAACAACGAAATTGATATTGTTCAACTGTCCAAATTAAAACACGAGCCAAACATTATTTGCAATCTTTTAGAAACTTTTTCATAAGAGGAAAAATTCCGAGCTCAATTTACATTTTAATTATTTACTATTTCAAGTACATACGATCAGTATTTGAAAGTTTAAATGAAAATTTAGCCGTATTGCGATGCCGGTATGTTCCCGCTAACAACTTTATACAAAACAACGTAGTAATTGCCAAGCTGACGAAAAATAAAAAAGATAGGTAAGTACATCAGTAAATTACGTACGCGTACGCAAAGTTTTTTTTTTACTTTGTTTCACGTTTTGCTGTCTTTCTAGACTAGCCGGATTCTAGTTTTATTTTTTTAAGAAATAGAAAAACTATAATCAACCAACTACTAACTGACTGAGTTTACTTATTTATTTATGGCTGAGATTTTTATCAGCTGACAAGCGAAAAAATATAAGCTATCGGCCCATCGATCGTACCACCGGTCGCGGTAGTACGCCGGTGGGTTTCACTTAACCCGGTAGTACATTCTCGTGGGAATATTCGAATCCTCTTTAATCATCCACTCGGGCGAAGCTCCCGGCAAAATCTAGTAATATGTTATAAGTAGATCGGTCTGTATACTCACATAATTATGATACCTTAAAATTAAACTCATTTGCTCTCTATTTAACTTTGGATTTTCCCATTTATAAAATAATTGTTATCTAGTTTTGATGTAGTCGTGTGCGTTTTAAAGGCTCAAAGGCCAACTGAGTCGTCCCTGGTGCTATACCGGTGCATCTGCCAATATAAGTTTAGTCTGTGAACATACATAATCTACTTGTCATCACATCCCGTATTATTTATTACTCTCAACAAAATACAACTCTGAATCATTCTCGTCTAAATTATAATAGCAAAACTTTCCACGCTTCAAAGTCCAGGATTTTTTTGTCAGGCTGAACGACTAGAGTAAACAAAACGATTTAAATATTCTATACTTATGCTGTTACGTGCCCTGTCTGGCTTTGTTTAGAGCGATCTATTCATTTCCAAAATACTTATTTTGATATCGAGTGGTAGCGATAATGCAAATGACAAGTAGAAAGAAAATACGTGTAATTGCGGTAAAACATGACGCAAAGAAAAACACAAATACAAAAATTTACGTCGAGAAGTTAAGGGAAAATCTCTGTGCCGTACGGTCACTTTCGCTACCCACATCTACTGCGTTTGACTATAACTCCAGCGTATCTCGAACAGTTTTATCTTTAACACACTGATTTCATTGAGGTCCATACATATTACTTCTGCACTACATCCTATAGACTGGAATTCGTTGTTGTCTGCTGGATCCTTAGACCAAGCTCTCTGCCTCTTCTATCAAAAACTATACGAGCTAAGGGACTTGTACATTCCTGTTAATTAAACCACTTAATAAATTGACACACCCCCCCTGGTATACCAATGCTTTAATTAAAATATTAAAAGAAAAACAAAAATACCACAATAAATATAAAAATTACGGCAATTTATCTAATTATCAATCTTTTTTTATATAAACTCAATCTCCTTTTTATTATATAGATGCATTGCACAGATGTGAGTACTTTGTACTATAGAGCTACCATTTACCGGGTAATGTCATAGATTGACTTGAATGTGCCTTGGCGGCTGATAGTATGTCATGCTCACTCAAATGTCTCGCTGACGGTGGCGCGTGTGTCGGATCATTTAGCTCCCTTCAAAATGGTTGAGCTGAATGGTGCTGACCCATGCGTCATGTTCGTGAACGGGCGCCGTCAGTTGGGGCTGGTCATCTCTTAGCTGCCACGGCATATTTTAATAATTAATTTGCTGGATTGTTTTTACTTATGTTTTGCTGCACTCTGGACGCTTTTAACGTGTACGGTTTTTGTACATCGTTCTCACTTATAGTGTCAACAATAATCGATGTAACTAATATATTTGTAACAACAATATTATTTAAAAGAGTGTCCATGGAGTTTCTTGCCCGTTCTTCTCCATAGTGACCTACTGCGCTTTGGAATGGGCAACTAGCTTCATATTTCTGACTGACCGATTCCTTGACAATTCAAAAGTGCCTGTAAATGGTTTAATTGAAATAAATTATTTGAGTTTGAGTTTGAGTTTTCTCACTTGCGAAACCGAGTAAGGCAAATAGAGGCGGTTTGTTTTGATACTTATATGGAAAAAAATTGAATCCTCAATCACAAAAACCCGAAGTCGTTCTGGTCTTATATTATAAGTAAAAGAAGTATTAACTCATTACCTAACGTACTGCATTATATGGACTTGTCCGCAGACACCGGCGAAGGTATCACCGAGCTTTTCTCATCTTACTTTCATTCAACTTTCCAAGAACCAGCAACCTAATTGCGTAACACATTTTCGTAAACGATTACGACTAATCTGTTGTATTTTGACAGTTCAACAACATTCATTGCGTTATTTACATTGTTGAGCAGAATGGTTTATCGAACTTATGAAGCAATGGATTAGCAATCTGTTTCAATACAATTCAGGTTCCGATTGATTGTGTATTACGCAATTAGGGTACAGACTCTGATGATCCAGATACTAATGTAGACACAAATTCTTCTAACTCAGTAAACCTGAGCACCATTAGCGTGTGTCCTGACATGGTACTAAAGCTACTTAAAGGTCTGGACCTAAGTCTGGTGGGTTCAGATTTTATACCCCCATCTTCATAACTAATTGTGCAAAGAGTCATGTGGAGCCAGTCTGCTTGTTGTTTGAACGGTGTAGTCGGTGTAGTAGTAGTGTAAGAAGTTGTGGAAATCTGCATATACTAGCACCAGAAAACTCTGTAGTTTTCTGTTCAGGATATACACTAGATGGTACGTGTATAAGTAAGACAAGCAGTATCAGAGATCTTGGTGTAGTAAACGACAGCAAATTACCTTTTGACGATCACATGGAAACCATTCTTTCAAGGCCCTGGGCTTTATTATGTACTGTTATCTCGTGCGCCGCCTCTTCGAGTACGTTGCCCAAGTCTGCAACCCACAATACGAGTTTTACTAATCTCTCATTGAATCCGTTCAGAAGATTTCTTTGCGTTATTTAGACTTTAAGGCGAAGCAATTCTCAGTGGACTATGAATACCGTTGCAAGCGATACCCATTCTTACCGTTGCACATGAGACGTAATATTAGTGACATTTGTTTTTTGGCAGACATAGCAAATGGCTCGATTGATTGTCCGGAACTACTCAGAAAAATACTTCTTCGTACTTATCAAAATAACTAGCGCAGACGACCTCTGCTGCAGGCACCGTGCGCATCGACTAATTACAGGCGTAACGCCTTCTCCTTTGGTAGTGTTAAAGTGCCTTCAATAGTTTATCATCGCACCTGGAGATACATCTATTTTGCACCAGCGCGCACAGTATTAGAATGATCCTAAACAAGGAATATTTTGGAGATAGTCATGAATAGATACTAAATATCCATATTCCAATGTAATAGAATGTTACGAGTACCAAGGTGCTCGTATATCATTTAACTGTTTTGATGTTGCACGACTCGAGTAACTTTAAAAAAAAATGTATTTCTTCGTCTGTTTCTTTTTTTACTATAAAGTATTTTTTTTTTGTCTTTGATGCAAATGGCTGTTAACATACATTCAGTCAACGCAAAGTACTTGAAACTAGATGTATACATGTGGAAGCTTGTAATTAGCCATTTTCTTACTTACGAATGTTTTCAATTTGTTATAATTATTAGTCTGTAAGCTTTCTGTAGAATAAAAAAAGGGGTCAAATCCACGCAAAACAGTCACCACCACCTTTTGCGAGACAGAGCTACACCACAGCTCAGATTCCGTTTTTAACACTAAATTTTAACGACCTTGTTTTGTTTTGCGATGCCTTGTCCTACTATCAGCCAACGACCTAGCCTGATCTTGACCTCGATGTCAAGAACGCAATATAGAGCTCTTCTAAAGAGCTTCGTCGCACACCGGGTACGTTGTGTTGTAATGCGGTCGTTGCGCTTTTGCGTGTGCTTCATCATAACATTACGCCTGTATTCCCAAAGGATTAGGCAGAGGTGCATCAAAGGTTACAAAAAGGCCCATGAGCGGACGCCAAGCTGCGCTCAAAAAATAAAACTGAAGCATTTATTTCAAACTAGCTGCTCCCAGCGGGTTGACCCCCCATTAATATTGATCCCGTGGGAGTATTGGGATAAAAAGTACTCTATGTGTTAATCTAGGTTATAAACTAGTGTGGTTATAAATCTGTGTGCCAAATTTCATCCAAATCCGTGTAGTAGTTTTTGCGTGAAAGAGTAACAAACATCCATTCATACTCACAAACTTTCGCGTTTGTAATATTAGTAGGATAAATCCAATACTTGCACTTTTGAATAGTCGAGGGGTCCGGTCGGTCAGTCCGAAATATCGGTCGGTCATAAAGCTAGTAACCAATTAAAAAAACGAAGTAGGTTCCTATGGAGAAGAACGGGCAAGAAACTCCACGGACACTCGCAAAAAAGTCCGCGAGCGCCTCGCACCAACTGGTGGAATTCCAATTTCCTAGGTTCTCAAGGTTTTAAAAAACCTTGTTCGTGAAATAACGCAGATTCCACATCTAGATCATTGCGGAAATCCCAACACATTTAGTGTTACGTCGTCGGCATATCGCCAACTGACCGTCGTTACATTATTGGCACAACGTCCAGCAAATAATTCGAGCATGATATATACTACACGACAACCAATAGGTTACTTAATTTCTAGTACACCTTACATCGTCTACGGAGCTATCCAAGCATTTGTTAATTACGCTACAATTGACTTCCAGACTTAAGCTACGGTGTCCTAGAAAAGCGGTTCCGTCATTTTATTACGGCGGTCATGTCTGTAAATCTGTCATTTTCACCAGTATTTGACATTAAGGTATAAAAAAACACTCAGTTGTGGACTCACATCTGTCAGCACAGGATCGCCAGCTCTATCCTGTTCTATCGCTCAGGATTGTCATTTTCTAGAGCGAGAAAGATAGAGTGCGCGCCGAGGAAGGGCGATGCGATTCGATTCCGCCGTGTACAGTATCTTTAGGAGAACACCCCTTAAGAAACCAAAGTCTGACGCTCACCCATAATGCGTGACGCACTTACAAGCGCTTTCATTTTGACAGTTAACAACGTCAATTGAATTCTGGACCACTGGACCCTTTGTCAGACATCTGTCTGCTTCACAATAAGTATGAAGATTGTGTGAGTATTTGTATGACAACTGGAACTAACAGCGCACGGCTGTGCACGGCAACATCCCGAAGTATGAAGAACAGAAACGTGGTCATCCATTCAAGATACACTATCAAACAGCGTTTTATAGTTATATTCTAGAACGCTTTAACAACAGCGGCATTGTGTGGGAAAACTTACTAGAATTAGTGTATCGAGAATTAACTGAGTCGTCTTTGATAATAACATATAGACTTGTATAAATATTTTGTTTTGTGAATACAGGAATCTGACAGAAAAATTGTGCCCTATCTTGACGGGTGGCGCTTTTTTGCTTGTCGTTGTAATCTCTAACGATTTATTGCCCGCGCATCTGTAATTTGTGACGTACAACTTAGCATAAGGAGGAAAAATGAACCGCTCACATTTATTCTATCTTGAAGCTCATCGGTCGGCTCCTCCTGTTTTTGCTTCCTATCTATATTTTTTCTTGACCCTTTTTAGCTTAGTTTTCCAGACTGATCTTACTCGTTACCTACAATTGCTGGGATTCCAGTTTTTTTTTTTCGTATTTTTTAAATTAATTTTGGGCTAATGATTTATTAGCGTGGTTAAAGCTAGATGATTAAAATAACGTATTATTTTCAAGTTATTAACGTTAGATTCACAGCTAATTATATCCGCCGAAACACGGTATTGTAAAAACACTTTAAAGCGTGCCAAGTTTTCCATTCGCACCAAAACTATCTGTGGACAGCTGAGTGGACTTTGAACCACAATCTTGTTTCTAGATTTGAAGGACACGTTTTGTTTATACACCGCTGCAAAGTGCGTTATCTGATAAGTTCTGTTGCCAGAAAGAGACAGACGTTATTTGTTATGTGAATAAGTAGTGTTAGAAAAGAACAGAACATTTCGAGAATCTGCATATCAAGCTGTACATTTCCAGTATATGCTGACCTCTTATTGTACGGATATTCCATACAATGCGAGATTAACTTATACTGTAAATGTATAGCTTGATATGTAGCCGTGTGTACGTAGGATGAAAATACTAATGGTATTGGGATTAAAATGGTTGCCATGGTTTTAACCTGTTGCAAGAAGAAATAAGATTTTTTGGTTTTGTTTGTAACTATACTAATACTAATAAAGCTGAAGAGTCGTCTTTATGCAATTAAAAGCCCAATTACGTAATGAGGAACGTTACAGGCTATTTAACAGTGCGCTACAATCTTTAGGAGCCGAGGAAAATTAAATAGAGAGAAAGAAAACTAGACAAGAACGAAATAATAGCGCGGGCTGACGATGCGATGCGATGCGGTAGGTCAGGGGCCGTTTAAATAAAATAAAAAAACTTGTCATTCCGCTCTTCATTAATGTTAGAATGGATGAACGCAACATATAGTAATGTGCATATTTGACGTGGGTGGCGCTGTCGCTCCCTGTCATGTTCCCTTGTGGCAGTGGTTTATATAACCTTTCTTTTATTCGCAATATACTATTTACAAAGTTTACAGTTTTATTTTATTTCACCACAATAATTCCTTTAATTAAGTATTGAAAAAAAAACAATTCTGATTGTTTACAATTCAAACACAAATCATTATGCATTATTTATCAGCTGTTCTATTGTTGAGGAGATAATTTTAACCTACAAATTAAAATATGTCACAGCGTTGACTGTATTACGACTGCTTCTCGATTTTATAACACAACGCTTTGTTTTTTTCGTTGAATCATTCTGCTGATTTAAATATTAGTTTATGTTTATGTTTTAGTTAAGCCGCACGGATCGATCGATCAGGTTGAGCTACGCTTGCCGCGGTCGGTCCGTAGATGGGTGACCATCTTTACATATAGAGACCCCTCCTTACTTCGAAAAGTACGTTAAGGCGTTGGTCCCGGCTGTCATTCGTGGATCTCGACAGTCGTTACGTTACGGGTCGTCAGAAACCCGATAGTCTGACTGGTTTGTGGTGGTCAGATCACAGCTGCATCTTGTTAGACTGGAAGCCGAACCCAGTACACATGGGAACAGGTAGGCAGATTATGACCTAATATGAGTTTTATTCGTCTTTGTGTCACACCTCCTTCACAGCGTTACTTTATTGGCTCAAATTGGTCACGTGTTGTCACAAGTCACGATTCCATGCCGATTTTCGCCCGAGTTACATTGCAGCGTTGGTCTAGTGGTCGCAAGAGCTACTGCTGAGCATGAGGTCCTGGGTTCGATTCCTAGGTCGGGCAAAGTGTTATTAGGTTTTTCTATCTAGAATTTGTCAGTAGCAGCCCGGAGTCTGGATTTGTGCCCGGTTGATGGCAATAGGCTCGCCCCCTATTACATGGGATTTAAGCATAACTGGGGAAATGTGGGTGTACTACCAGTATAGGTACACCTCGCCTAATGTTATGTATGTATGTGTTATTAACTCAAAACAGTGTTGCGCAGAATAAATAAAAGAAATTAAAATATTATAAACTAACTGTTGGCCGCAACTTTGTCTGCAATCCAGGAGCCAAGTAGCCTATGTTTTAACCTAGGTCATGGTCTATCTGTGTGCCAAATTTCACCCAAATCTGTTGAGCCGTTTCAGCTTGAAAGCGTAAGAAACTTACTTTCACATTTATAATTTACTAGCACTTACGCCGCGTGGATTCCGAAAAAATAAAAAAATAAATTGCCTATGTACATCAGACAAAATTTCGGCTTCTGATGGTAAAACAATTTTTCAAATCGGTCGAGTAGTTTCGGAGCCTATTCAATACAAACATACAATCAAATCTTTCCTCTTTATAATTTTAGTGTAGACTAGCTTCTGCCCGCGGCTTCGCTCGCTTGGATGTCGGAAATTATCGCACGGGGACGTGCTACCGGGACAAAAAGCTAGCCTATCTCCTTCCTCAGGATGCCAGCTATCTCCTTGCCAAGTTTTATCGAAAACCGTTCAGTGGTTTAGGAGTGAAAAGGTAACATACAGACAGTGATACTTTCGAATTTATTATTATATTATACTAGCTGACCCCGCAAACGTTGTTTTGCTAATTTTTTTTTTTTTTTGAATTTTATTTTTTTTGAAAAATAGATGTTGGCCGATTCTCAGACCTACCCGATATGCACACAAAATTTCATCAAAATCGGTCAAGCCGTTTCGGAGGAGTATGGCAACGAAAACTGTGACACGAGAATTTTATATATTAGACTAGCTGAACCCGCAAACGTTGTTTTGCTTCTTTTTTTTTTTTTTTTTTTGAAAAATAGATGTTGGCCGATTCTCAGACCTACCCGATATGCACACAAAATTTCATTAAAATCGGTCAAGCCGTTTCGGAGGAGTATGGCAACGAAAACTGTGACACGAGAATTTTATATATTGGATTAGTATGGAAGTATGGATTAGTTAAGAAAGATGTCTTACATGTTGTATTTACCAGAATGTTTTGAGGACAAATCAATTACACATCAATGTAATAACCGCAAAAACCTCAATTTTTTTGGTGACGTCTATAATTTTGACCGATGCGATGCGGTCTGGGGATTTTTGTGTTAAGTACCTACATATGTAGATAGGTACCTATGTACTGACTGCACAACTCGGCAATTATTACCCAGTTATACTAAAACTGGTACTGCCTCGTTGGTCTAGTGGTCGCAAGTGCTACTGCTTAGCATGAGGTCCTGGCTTCGTTTTCCGGGTCGGGTAAAGTGTTACAGACGGTTTTCCTAGGAATCACGCTGGACTAGAAATTACAATGGGGACCACGGGGAGACTAAGCTGTTGGAAATTTAAGACAGTTAACAGACGTAGAAACCGCGCGTTTGGTCTATTTTAGCTACTTCCACAGCGGTATTCTACTGTGGGGTCGGGCTGCTGATATTGAATCAGAATTGAGCCATTTACAATCACGTCTTCGTCGCGATTGTCTCAAGGAACTATTTAAAAAGATTAATATTATGACAGTACCTTGCCAATTCATTAACGAAAATGTTATTTTTATATGTGAGAAAAAATCTTAATCTTTTAATAAAATAAGTGATAGACATAATTTTAATACTAGAAATGAAGAATTTTATGTATTCGAACTGTAGTTTTGCTGAGGTCAAACACCAATGGCGGATCCAGAATTTATTTTTGGGGGGATGGCAGACGGATTGGATTTTATTTTGACCATACATACTTTTATTGGAGTTACGTTATCACGCTATGTAGAATTACATAATTTAAAAAAATGCAAGAGAGAGTGTAGCAAGCTCAAAAAATTGAAGCATTCCGCCTCGTAGGAATAGGTAAAGGTTTTATTTCAACTTTAAGTTAAGAGGCTGCTAAGAGCTCGAAGTCGATTTCTTGTAACTAACAGAGCACCACACTTAAAACCAATAGAACTTTCTATTGCTTTTCAGATTGGTGTTCTTTGTTTTACTTGAAAGGTCTAGGAGGGGCCATGGCCCCTTAACCCCTCTGGATCCGCCCTTGTCATACACAACAACACTGATCTCATTGGTAGCAGCACTGACAGCTAAGTTAAATTCTTGTCATCCTAAAGATAAAATATCAATAGTCTCCTGCCCTTTAAGTCCTGCCCTCTCAGTATAGCGACCTCAAGTTTTGGGCCTTTTTTTTAATACACGACGAAGATGACTGCCTCGTGTCATCGTTGCATCGATTGCATAACAAATTAACATTGTTATCGTTACCGTGGTCGCCAGATCACCTTGAGGCATACGCAAGTAGCAGCTGGTTTGTATACATGGATTGCTCGTAGGTGACTAACCGGTTTGACAAACGCGCAAACAACCGAGCAAACTTTGAGCGAAAACTTCAAAGAAGTAACTATTTTTTTTGGCATAACTAAATGTATAAGTAGGTACAAAATATTGTAAAACATTTTAAAAGAGTAACTGTGGTGGAGTTTCTTGCCCATTCTTCTTCATACGAAACTACCTTTTGAGTGAGGCAACAATTTTTTTTTTTTTGTATTGTAAATGCGGACTTTCAAAAGTGCCATTTATGTGCCTATTTGAAATTAATGATATGACTTTGGCTTTGGCCTAACTAAATTCGTGTAAAATTTTGATTCTCACTTCGCTTCCTTTCCGAAAGCGATCTTTCATTGCAATCACGTTCAATGCCCATCTACCTAGCCCTTTCTGAACTGTATTGGGGTCGGCTTCCAGCTCAAACGGATGCAGCTGAACACCAGTATTTTACGTAGAGCGACTGCCTTTCTTTTCAGCTATGATGATGTACTTAATGAAATGATTCGTCGCCTTGACGACGATATCAATGCCAAAGTTCAAGATTGATTGTTCTTAAAGCATTTGCCTTTGTTTTCCCAATAAATCAGTACCCTAATTGCGTAATACACAATCAATCGGAATCTGAATTGTTTTGAAACAGATTGCTAATCCATTGCTTCATAAGTTCGATAAAAAGTTCTGCTCAACAATGTAAATATCGCAATGAATGTTCTTGAACTGTCAAAATCAAACAGATTAGTCGTAATCGTTTATGAAAATGTGTAAAGGCGCATTTAGGCTTCTGGGCTTTATTGGCAAGAACAAAAAAACGTTAAGTAATTAAAGTTAAGATAGATAATTTATTACTGTCAAGTCATATCAAAGTACCATTGCCACAAAGACGGTCTTGGCCCATTACTGACGCTTTTCAAAACGACTAAATATCTGAAATATACTTGGTCTGCAAACATTGAGCTATAAACAGTCTGTACAAAGACACCTCGTCTGTATTTATAAACATTTATTTATTTATAGATAGCTTCACTCCCTTATGTATGCAGTTAGAAAGTGAGCAGAATTTTAAGTAACGACTGCGTGTTTAGCGAAGTACCTACTTGTTTACTTGTGCGAAGTACTAAAACGAAGTACAAGACAACATAAAGTTAGTTGTGTAAACGGTTTAGTCTGTTTAAAATTGCATAGAGCAGCTAATGAATTTAAATCTGGTGTTTGATGTTTATTAAGCACACCGACGACGTATGTATTAAAATATCAATACTGTGTAAATACATCAAACATCTCTTACTGGCAAACACAACAAAGGTAAAACACTTTTTTTATCATTTAAACTCATAACTCATTTTTATGTTGTCGGGATTTGTCTACAAAATTCTCAATTTTGACGTTACTTCTGTCAAAAATTAACGATAGACACCGAATTCCATTGCGATATGAAAATTGAAAGGAATGATGCAAAACAAGTTCTGCCTTTGTGACGTATTGACACACCTACTTTTTATCTTGAGTCATTTTATTTATTGATTTATTAATGAGAGTAACAATCAATATGTCATTTGTATTTTAACTCTAAGGGGCTCGTGACTAAATTCTTCTTTTAGCTTGTCGATGGTATCTAAATTCTAAATAGTTCAGACAAAAAATGGCTATGGATTTTGCACGTTTAGTAGCGTCCTTCACGTCCTATCACGTGCAAGCAACAGAACGCGCTGGACACGATATTAAGTGTCACATTGTTTGTGGGACAGCACCACGGGCAGCACTATTGTGGTTAATTAAAACATCATTTTCACTTAATTATATTTTGTGTTCCACGAACTGCGTCCAAATAAACATAAATTTTTCTTTCTTTTTGTTTTTTTTTACATTTATACTCAAACAGCCTAATTGCGTAACACATTTTCGCAAACGATTACGACTAATCTGTTGTATTTTGACAGTTCAACAACATTCATTGCGTTATTTACATTGTTGAGCAGATTTTCTTTTCGAACATGAGAAGCAATGGATTAGCAATCTTTTTTCAAAACTATTCAGATTCCGCTTGATTGTGTATTACGCAATAAGGGTACAGGGCGGAGTCATCTGTGAATCTCCACCTGAACATGTTCGCCTTGCTTCGGCCTACCTGGGTGTTTAAAGTACCATGTAATTCAAACTACCAGGAGATGTCAGGCAGTCGTACTTCTGAAAGATTTTAGGGTTATGGGAAAGACGAAGACTGCCGTCTAATCTGCAAAAAAAGTCCTAGCTCTCATCCTGCCTCAGCATCTAGAGGCGGCAGTACCTACAAATAAATTCGTGGCGCTGAAAGTGCGTTGAGCGCACAATTTCTGTCACAACGCCATTCAAAGCCATAAGTTACTATACGTCATTTGTGTCATAGTGCGAGTAAACGATGACACCTTGGTTTGTATGGAAAGTGTTGACATTACCCCCTGCTTGTGCTTTGTGGTCCTTCTCAAACTAAGTACCTTACCAGTGTCTAGTTCATCCACCTAACTCTAAATTGAAGTGAGTGGAAGAACCACCCACACAGCGTGTATGCGCACATATCAGCGTTTTGCAGCCCATTATAAGCCATAAAACACTTTAAATTTACTGTGAACAACTTTCCGATTCGACGGTTCAGAAAATGGTAAGGCAGTGTGGTGTAATAGAGAATTCGAAGCAAATAATCATTTAACGGAAATAAAGGACAGAGGAATGAGGTTCTTCGTTATAATTAAGTTTCACGTTCGTTTTACCCACGGAATGAGGTTCCATTTTCCACCAAATATCAAATTTCGTGTAACATTTGCCAGCTATTAGAATTTCTCCATCTCATTCATACCAGATTTCAGACAAATGAAAAAGTTATTCAATTGGAGTAGATGTTAAGTTGATATTATCATTAGAATAGAATGCACGTTTAGCTGTTGGTCGCAAATGTCATTCGTAGATCTTTGACAGTCGTTACGGGTAGTTATTTAGAAGCCCGAAAGTCTGTCAACCAGTCTTACCAAAGGGGTTTCGTGTTACTCAGTAACTGGGTTGTTGAGGTCAGATTGGCAGTCGATCCATGTAAAATACAACTGTTATTCAGCTGTATCCGCTCAAGACTGGAAGCCGAACATTTTGGGAATACCCTGGGCAGATTGATTGGAATAGCATTGATATGACTGTGAGAAATTTTAAAGCAGTCTTTATAATTAATGAGATTTATTTGATTTCTGTTGACTTAGCTTCTTTTTCCACACTCTTTTCATTTCTAAAGGTCCTTTTCTATGATGCAAGCTGCAAGTGTCTTACATCGTTTAATTATCGTATAGTTAGTGGATACAGCTTTGAATTAAAATGAGTCATTGATCGACGATCGTCACTTGTTGCCTAAAACCGACCCTGTTAGCAGAACTAGCGCCACCAATAGTTCGATAAGCAGTGGCAAAGTCCAGCGAAAAAGCCAAAGTGCTCTCCGACACACGACTCCCTTTGCACGACAATATCCTTGTGCCAGAAAAGCTGAAAAGCAGAAACAGTTTTTTCAAGTGTGTCGTCCCACTCACTGGCGAACGTTCAAAAGAAAGACTGAAGCTGTGGTGAGACAGTGCTTCCTTACCTAAACCATTCGTTCCACCGGCTGAAGATCTCTCTAACCTGGAAGTCTTGAAACAGACGCCGGACCCAGGTAGGCCGAAGCAAGGAAAACTTGTTCAGGTGGAGATTCATAGACGACTCCGCCTTGAAGTGTAAATGTTTTGCTGTTCTGCAAACGGTGGGACACTTAATATCATATCCTGCGTGTCCTGTCAGATGTCTGATGGAATTGACGCTAGTGATGGCGCCAAACACGTAGCCGAATTCGGGCCCGAGCCCATTTAGATTGCCATCAACACGCTAAGAAGAAGTACAAACACTTTTTAAATTATTCAAGCGTAACGATTTAAACTGTTACTGGGTACAATAGTATCGATTTGACCTTAAAAAAGAAGGTGTGCGTAGGTAAATAAATAATTACAAAGTCAAAGTAATGAAAATGTCGCAAGTCATTGCACTTTATTGGTGATGTTCTTCAGATAGGTCAGGTGCGTAGTACGGTACCCGCAACTGGCGCACGTGTAGGACCAGCATGTCGATTCTGTAAAAATCTCGCCGTGAAAAGTTGCGTGGAGTGAGCTGTCAGTGTAATCCCGTGTTGATCAATCCCTGGAATCAGTGGCACTGACAGCTCACTCCACGCTCACTTCACCTAAGTTTTCACGGCAAGATGGTTACAGAATAGCACTACAGATATACGAACGTCAACGAAGCAAAATGCGTAGGTATGTAAGGATCTCCATGGGGGTTTGTCTACCCTCATGGGTACAGCCTGATTCAAACTTTATGGCGGATCTGAAGTGCGCAAATCGCTGCGCAGTACCTCACCCCCGCTTACAGTTGAATTTGTAACTGCGCAGCGACTCGCTTCATCTTCCGAGCCACCACAAAGTTTGAATCGTGCTGTAGAAGGCGTGAGTTGATGTATGTATGTCATTGAACTTTTTGAAGCCATGTGTTTCAAGTACTTGTTTGTTTAAAGTAGTACATACTAAAGATAAGTAGTGACGGAGTCTTTAGTTTATCTGTAATTTTATTGATAGAGCGAGACAAGGAGCGTGTTTGCACGAATTAAAGTGAGCATGTTATTGGATTATGGTTAATTGCTTAACAACAATAAATTGTAAATAGCCTACATTCGTTTTTACACTGAGAAAGACTTCTTGACTATGTACTTGTAATAGGGAGAATTGATTTCAAATAATAATTGGCCAAATTGACAGTTGCTATCACTTTCATTTTGACAATTCATCGCAATCGCAATGAACATCATCGAATTGTGGGGCAGTTGCTTATCACACATGAAATGGCAATTCATCGCAATGGCTGTCATTTTGACAGTTCAGCCATGCTGTTTACGTTGTTGAGCAGACGAGTTTTAGAAACATAATTATGAAGCAATGAATTAGGAATCTCCTTCAAAACTATCGACTTGTGATTGAAATTAAATTAATGTGCAGGCGATCGGAATTATGATGTACAATGCGGATGCTGTTTTTTCTTTGTATAATATGAAGGTAATTTTATCAAACAAACAAGGGTTCCTAAAATAAAGTAAATGTTTGTCCGTAGCCAGAGAAAGCTGTGACAATTAAGATTGGGTTTTCACCAATTACTTACAAATGATAAGGCTGAAAGCACTATGTTTCTAACGTGACTATATTTTCTTAAGAAGCCCGCGACATCGTCCGCGTGGATTTCGAAAAAAAAAAAGTTGCCTATCAGACATAATTTCGGCTTCTAATAGTAGTATCGGAGCCTATTCAATATAAACAAACAATCAAATATTTCCTATTTACAATATTAGTATAGATTATGTAATAATTGTTTATTTTTACATTGTTTCAGGTTTAAATGCGTGCGAAAGCAAATCTTTTCTCTTTCTGCGGAAGGAGCTGCCTGTCAGGTAAATATTTATTTAATTGGTTTACTTTTCCTCATAACACCATGTGACGTTTTCAATGTCATAATCATAATATTATCACTAACTAAAGCCTGGTGTTCACAAAGGGACAAACAATCGGAGCAAAGGTGGCCCAGTGGTAGCAGCCGCGACTTACGAGTTGGAGGTCGTTGTTCGAACCCAGACAGGCGCTTTACTTTATGTTTTATTATTTCATCATCACTGCTCTCAAAACGTATAAGAAAAATCGTGAGGGAACCGGTTTGTTCTAGAACTAAAAACTCGAAGACATGTGACATCTACCAACACGCCCTGGGCGCGAGTGGTGGATTATGGCGCACTCCCTCTCACCTAGAGGAGGCCTGTGGCTGTGTTCCAGTAGAATATGCTATGGTGACACATAAACGTAACAATTTGATGTGCAAAACGGGCATTTTGGTCATGGAAAACATTCTGAAAAAATCTGGATTTAGAATAAATGCGTTTTTTTTTTGGTTAATAAGAATTGAGTACAATTTAGCCTAATATGCAAATTACTTCTAACTTAATATTTTACGAGATAAATTATTTTAACCCCTTAGATTTGTTCTAAGGGGTTAAAATAATTTATCTCGTAAAATCCCTTAGAAGCCCCTTAGAATAAAAAAAGAAGAATAGCATCAATTTACACAATTTCGTAGCACTTTCTTAGATTCTGTTCGAGGATAAAAACACATTGTTCATGTGTTACTTGTAAAGCACAACATTGTTACTGTTATTATTCATTCAATATTTGTTCATACATACATACATACATACATAAACTCACGCCTTCTTCCCATGGGGGTAGGCAGAAACCACAGAACGCCACCTGCTACGTTCCTTACATACTCCTTTTGCCTCGTTTACGTTCATACATCTGGTCATACACGAGCGCCGGTTTAGAGTACTTCGCACCTGACCTTTCTGAAGAACATCACCAATAAGGTCACTATATGTCTTCCTAGGGCGTCCCCTCCCGGCGTTTCCACTCACATCTGCCTTGTAAATACCTTTTGTTAGTCTCCTTTCATTCATCCGCTCAATATGACCAAACCATCTAAGCATACTCTTTTCAATTTTTGTCACTACATCTTCTTTTAAACCACATCGTTGCCTTATCACATCATTCCTCAGCCTATCATTCAAAGTCACACTACACATGCTCCGCAAGGAACGCATTTCCACAGCATTTATTCTGCTTTCATGCTTCTTTTGCCACACCCAACATTCACTTCCATACATAAGCGTAGGCACCAGCACACTATTGTGAACAGCCAGTCGTGCCTTCTTGGGCATCAACTGGTTGGTCACAATTGCATGTGTAGCACCATTCACTTTATTTCCCGCATTCTCTCTCCTTTCGACATCTCCATCAATCTTTCCATCCCTTGTAAACAGACTCCCCAAATATACGAACTCACTTACTTGCTCCACACTCTTACCATTTATTTTCACATCACACACCGATACATCCTCTTCTCTTTCAAACACCATGACTTTCGTCTTATTCACATTTATATTCATTCCTTTCCTCTTATATGCTTCATCCATCACAGTCACCATGTCTTGCAACTGTTCTGCTGACGATGCAAGTAGCACTTGATCGTCTGCATAGAGCAGGCACTTAACAGGCAACTCATTCATCTTCAATCCACATTCACCCTCTTTCAAATCCTTCAGACAGTTATCCATGTACAGGTTGAACAGCCACGGTGACGCTACACAACCCTGTCTAACACCCCTCGAGATGGAGAACCAGTTCGTGTATGCCCCATTTATCCTAACACTATTTGTTCACTACATTATAATTCAAATATTTTAGCTCTCTTTAGCCTACGCACTATGCCAGTGTAGTCTAACAGCTGGATTGCCTCTACATTCACATGTCCGTGCAAAGTCCTGAGCTTCAGCAAATTTTTGGATGATGGTGGTGAAAAGTTCAATTTTAAGGCCACTGTGGAGGTCGTCATTTCTAATGTAGTAGCTGGTGGTGGTATGTTGCTTCAGTATCCCTGAGTGGTACCTACTTTATTTTGGATTTGTTGTACTTATAATTTTAACGTTGCTTCGTTTAATACAGCCCCCCACAGCTTCGTGTAATATAATTTTACTAAGTATTGATAGACAGGATTTTCTTTCGAGTAACCAATACATAGTTTTGTAACGTATGTCGAGTTCCTTGTCTTTACTTTTTGGACGTGAGATTTCCAACACAGTAAATGCGAATGAAATTAAATTATGTATAAAGGATATCGGAGTTACTTTTATAAGTCATGTTTGTTGATAAATGAGTTTATTTCTGTAAGTAGGTTACGTGCGGTGTTTCATATCTGACGTGTACGGTTTTTTGTACATCGTTCTCACTTATAGTGTCAACATTAATCGATGTAACTAAGATATATGTAAAAACATTATTATTTAAAAGAGTGTCCATGGAGTTTCTTGCCCGTTCTTCTCCATAGGTACCTACTACGCTTTGGCATGGGCAACTAGCTTCATATTTCTGACTGACCGACTCCTTGACAATTCAAAAGTGCCTGTAAATGGTTTAATTGAAATAAATGATTTGAGTTTGAGTTTGAGTTTGACTTCTCTGAGAAAGTAAACTCAAAAGACACCGTCAGATTATGTGAGGACCGTGTAGCTCAACTCAGAACTTCAACTCAACTTAACTTTAAAAAAAGAATAGACTAGATGGAGTCGACATTTTGAGGTATTCCACTCAGAGCTGATAATTATAACAACACTTGACCGAACCGCACTGAAACAAAGTGGTTTTGTGGAACAGTTTTTATTCCCGACGTAGTGTTATATTATATGTGCCCTTGAGAAGGAACACCTATTCGTTCTTGTTGCCCTGAAGTTGGCAGTAATAGGCCTTTAAACAGTCCAGTATGGGAATTGGAAAATAATTGGACATCATCATTTCATAATTTTTCTGCCCTTTCCCAATTTATTTGTGGTCGGCGCAACATGTTTGTATCTTAAATACTTCGAATCTAGTCGTCATCTCGGTAATCTCCCTTTCTAGCCGTATCATCCTTCACACAGTCTTTCCATCGTTTCTTTTTTGTTTGTTTGGCATCTCGCAGGTCAATCTATGAGGTTGTCGTCTGCTTAAGCGGACTTGTCTGTGGTTGCCCTAATAAATTAAGGCCTCCAGCCAGGACTTAAAACTTAAATACTAACTAAAAACTAAGCGAATACACGCTAAGGGCACCCCCTGTGGGGTACGAACCTCGGCATAGGGCTTCGCTGGAAGAGGACATACAAATGACTAGCTGGATCAGGATTGATGTTATTTTGGGACTAATTTTAAAGCTACAGGCTCAGCGACGCGGGCTGGCTCGAGCAAGGGTTGGGAGGGGCGTGGATTTGGGCGTCGCGGCGGGCCTCGGCGGCGAGGTCGGTAGGACGGCGATCGGGTTTTGGGCTTATGTAGGGTGCTGGTGGCCTTACTACTCTCCTGGAGGAGGGTAGTGGCGTCATCGGGGGCGATTAAGATATTCCTTGGTCGGCGAATACTACTAATGCGGGAGGGAGTATAGCGGACGGCCGCTGTAATCAGGGGGTTTGAATGTTTGATGCCACAGTCGAAGAAACGCTTAGATAAGCGTTTCATGAACTGGTTTATGGTTGGCATTTTAAGGTCGACGTGAAGATCTATATTTCGGACATAGTAAGGGGCACCCGTAACCCTTCTGAGGAAACGGTTCTGGAGGGTCTGCATCTTATGGAGATGACGTGGGTGAGCGTGCGCAAATACAACGCAGGCATAGGTCATGATGGGACGGATGACTGCGGTATAGATGCGCAGTTTGCATTTTAACGACAGTTTGCTTCGGGCTGTCAGTATAAACTGGAGTCTACTTAGAGCGAAGGAGGCGCGAGCGCGAACCGCCTTGATATGTTCCTTTTAATATAAGGTTCTGATCTAGGATCACGCCTAGGTACTTGGCTTGCTTTTCCCAAGGGATCGGCTTGCCGTACATATTGATCGGGCTGGGAAGTGGGAGGGGGAATCGACGACGTCTCGAGAAGAGAACCGCCTGACTCTTATCGGGGTTGACCTCGATTCTCCATTTCCTGAACCAAACGCCTAAAACGTTTGCGGAGGTTTGAAGAGTACGAGCTATAGCTTTGGGACAGTGACCGGTATAGTAAACGGCAGTGTCGTCGGCGAAGAGAGCCGTGAAGACAAGGGGAGATAATACGGAACCCTGAGGGACACCGGCGCGAATAGGGCGAGGGGACGAGAGTGCACCCGCGATGCGATAGCTGAAGGTGCGATTCGACAAAAAGTCTAGTAAGATGAGCACAAGACGATCTGGCACTCCGAGTTGGTAGAGCTTCTATATCAAGCCGTTGTGCCAGACTTTGTCGAAGGCTTTCGCTAAGTCGAAGAATAGGACACCCGTCGTCGCGTCACGCTGTAGACCGGCACACAAGTGCTCTACGATACGGTGGACCTGGTGAGTACCCGAGTGTTGGCTTCGGAAACCAAACTGCTCGTTGGGAATGAGGCTCTTTGCTTCGGCATAGTCTTTGACGCGCTTATAAATAAGCCTCTCGTAGATTTTGCCGAGAACATTGAGTAAGCTAATAGGGCGGTAGCTAGAGGGCTCAGACTTTGGCTTGCCTGGCTTTGGGATACCGATGACGGTTGCTTCTTTCCATGCTTGTGGGAAGATGTTGTTGCTCAAGGCGCCATTGAAGCTGGCGGTCATGAGCATTATTAGCTGGGCAGGAAGGAGTTTGTATACCATATTGGTAATACCGTCCGAACCGGGGTCTTTCCGTGCGTCAGGAGTGACGGGAGGCAGAGGATCATCGGGGTCTTCGACGGGTGGGAGGGAGGCTCTCCGTTCGACTTCAGCGTCGACCTTGTTCAGGTGAGCTTGGTCTATTGGTTTAGAGCTGGGAGAACATTGGGACTCTAGGCTGTCAGCAAGACATTCAGCACACTCAAGCGACACTTGTCGGGGCGGGTGAGCCATCGTTTCTTTGCTCTACCTATACTCTTATACGGATGATGACATTTTTTTTTATGTCAAAAAAAAATTTGTTTCCACTAATAGTGTAGTGCTAACAATATTACAAAAGTGTAAAAGCTTAGAAAATAGCCATGTTATAAACTTTTTAAAATAAATGATTGACAAGGACAGCACTATCGTACAAGTGACGTCACAACTATGTAACTTCATACTAGCGCCGTACCTGCATTGTCCGTACCTGGCGACAAGGACAGGAATAATCCCCTCCAAAAACTTTTAAAGCGTGTATCTTCATATTTACATCGATTTAACAGATTTTTTCGATTATCTCACTTTTACAATGTCATTTTACAAACATTTTTAATACTAGGTAAACATATCCACATTCATACTCAATACTTTCACCACATCACAGGTCACTGAAACAACCTCGTTTACATTAAAAAAAAACTCACTTCAAAAGTATGCAAAACCCCCAGCTGGCACCACTTAGCAGTAAAAGAATTTGAAACAGAGTTATATGAATAAACAAAATTATAAAGACTCGTGCTTGTTTTGTTCTTACCTTTATTGCATTCAACGGCTTCTCAAACAAAGACATTGTTAAAACTTTATCAGGCGCCTACCATACAGCTACTGAGGTGGACAGAGCGAGCATTTGAAATAAGAAAAACTTTGCGAAAATAATAAACGGGGAATTCTACTATTAGTAGGTTTTCTTCACCGTTTTGAGAGCAGAGGTGATAAAATAATTTACCCAAACTAAAGTCTGTCAGGCTTCGTACCTACAACTCCTGCCGTTTCGACTGGTCCACTACTGCTCAAGATGGGTTCAGTGTGTCCTTTTTCTGAGAAGAAAGACCGAAACAACTTCAAATTTCACAGTTTCTTTTAAAGTCCAGAAATAATTGCAGTGCTGCAAGGTAATTACGTAACACACTAACAGTAGCAATGGATTTCATTTTGACAGTGCAACAACATTCATTGCGTTATTTACATTGTTGAGCACACATTTTTTTCGAACTTTAGAAGCAATATATTAGCAACAAACTGATACTACTGATACGAGTAGTACTTCAAAACTGATTGATAGGATGCTAAATCGACACGTAAATAAGAAGGGCTGTTGTTATCGCGCTCTTAAATGAGGAAAAAAGGGTATTAAAACCACTCTTCTTCTGTCAATCACCAAAACTGACCTATTTTCCAGCTTTCTTAACAAATACATCAAAGTAATCATTACATCGATGAGCGTAGGACTATAAAAACTGCCAGCTATTATATCCATCCTTTATGTAACTATGTGTGGCATATAAAGTGTTCCGATAGTATCTGGAAGGTTCCCGGCAGAACCTTGAGATAACGTATGTTTGTTAGGATGAGGACATTGTGCTGAGACGGAAGCGATTTCTTATCATAGCGTGATTTGTGCGTGAGTTGGTAATGGAATGGAATAAAATATACGAGAGAAATAAAAATTACGGAGTACTTAAATTGCAAATCGGGCAAGCCACGGCATACCCTTATAAGTCGCGGCAAATTGCTCCCATTTGGACATTAGATGAACCGTGAGCTCTTTTGCAGGCCAACACCCTAACTGCGTAACTCACTCACAATAGCAATGTTTTTATATTTAAGTCTCCCGCAAAACGGTGCGACGCCACAGCGCGACACAAAGGCACCGCTCGTCGCGCGACACGCGGTGCCTTAGTGTCGCGCTAGTGTGCACGAGACTTTAAACAATTCAACAATATCGTTACGTTATTAGCGTTGTCGAGCAGACAAATTTTTCAAACGTATGAAGCAATGGATCATGAATTTCAAAATCTCTCGAATGGGGATGATCACATTTTTATTATTTTTATCTCAAAGAAATGTTTATTTGCAAATGGTGCAAATAGTATTACAAAAAGTGTAAAAGCTTAAAAAACTGGTAAGTTATAAAGGTTTTAAAATAAGTGTTAGGTTAACTTCATACAAGCGCCGTACATTGTCCGTACCGCGCGACGAGGACAGGAATTATCCCCTCCAAAAACTTTTAAAGCGTGTATCTTCTTCATATTTGCATCGAATTAACAGATTTTTTCGATTATCTCATTTTTACTATGCCTTCTTTGAAATTACATTATTTTTACGAACATTATTAATAGCAGTCATCATCCCAATTGTGATTAAGTGTGTTACAACACAATCAGGTGCTGTGCGCCACTTTGCTTACTTGATAAGTCGGATTAACCATGTTGATACGCCTATTAGCCCAAACTCCTTTATACAGCGACCTAAAATGATTTTAGTTTCTATAACCCCCATTTTAAATGACTTACTAGTCGAATCGCAAGAATTTAAACGGGCAAATCGACACATTTTTTTCTTGTTTTTTTACTCGTTAAGTTAATTTGTTGGTGGGCTAATCGACAACTCCATAAAAATTGCACTTGGTGCATTTTGTATTTTATATTCAATAAAGTTTAGTAAAAAGTACACCAGAAGCTAAATTTACCAATTATTATTGTGTTCTTTTTTCCTAATACACATTTCTGGAGTTGTTGATTCGCCCACTAATAAATTAACTTCGTGCGAGTCGCTTATAGAAAAAAAAAAAATCACAATTGTCGATTCGCCTCTAAAATTAACTTAAATCGCTCTCGCCAACGGTCATCACCGTATCTCAGGCAGCGTGACACATTGTTTACGCGCTAATCAAGGCCGCGTCGGTGTCCCTCTCGTTGTTATGTCGTCTAATCTGTGATGTGATAGCATAACGTTACGATAACAACACCTATTAATCTACGACTGGCCCCACGACGATGCGGTATAAAACGTGCAAAATACTTAGATTTCAATGCGTAATGTTTTTTTAATTCTTTTCCGAATGTAGGTATATCGCATCTTTTAAATAAACAACTAAAATACATTTTAGTTTCGAATAACTTTCTGCGTTCAGCATTTAACTACTTAGTATGCTTTTTCAGAGTTCTGAGAAAACCACACTGGTAAACAATAAATAAAAGCAAAAAAAAACTTAAAATTAAATAGATACACGCACTCGTATCACAATC
This sequence comes from Dasypolia templi, assembly GCA_963555695.1. Lineage (NCBI taxonomy): Eukaryota > Metazoa > Arthropoda > Insecta > Lepidoptera > Noctuidae > Dasypolia > Dasypolia templi. The sequence continues at coordinate 5,331,783 of OY743163.1, read as the reverse complement.
GCTTGCATTTTGACAGTTCTCCAAAATCACCAGAACACGACGATATGATGATCATCACAACCTAAACACAGATTACATTTGATTAAACAATTTAATATTTAATTTTATTAAACAAAGTTCCCCCGCCGCGCGCCGCGTCTTTCTGTCTGAACGCAACGTACGGATTTTAATACGGTTTTCGCCCATGGAAGGAGTGATTAATGAAGAAAATTTTGGTGTATAATTCACTAAGGTTTTGTTGTGTAAATTATTTGGCTTCAATATGACGTTGATTGTTGAAGATGTCTGGAAAAAAACATGCCGTCTGCGAGCTTTACTGGCGTGCAACGCGTAAACCAATAAAGTAATATGAAAACAATGTATTACGGAATCATTCCCCTTAAAAATATGTATTTAATTACTCTTCGTTGAAACTGAACAAAGTCCATTCATAACTCTGTATGGACGAGCGTAGGTGACAATGAATCAGCTAAGCTAATTAACACTATTGCGTAGTGTAGTGTAGGTACCTGACTTAAATGGCTTCGGCTAAATTAAACGTGTGTCGTCTTATTTTGTAACGCACTCGAATTGTGTAACTCACTGACAACTCCCATCGCTTTTATTTTGTCAATTCAACATCCGAAATTCGTGGACATGGTTGCGTAACTGTAATGCATAAAACACATTTTTTTAATGATACGTTTTTGAAAGTCAGTATTTTAATTCCAAGTGAATTCCTGCACCTTAATAATCAATTTCGATGCAGAATGAATAGTACAGGGTAGGTACCTACATTATCATCCAGTTTTTATAACGTATTGTTTTATGATAATTGAGCTATAAACTACAAACAAAAGCTAATCACATCACAAGCTGCATAAAACATTGTTCTAATAAAAATAATTATCTACCTATGTAGTAAACGTAATCTTCATAAAAATAAATGTTTTTCATTGACAAATCCTCCGTTGTCCACTTCAAAATCAAAGTTGAAATCCGGAAAATTGAAAATTGTGTCATTTATGTAATCTGTACAATCTTTGTAATGACATAAAAAAATATCGATGTCTTGGTTGTTAGTTTCCGTTTTTGTCGTGGTATTACTTATAATTAAAAGAAAAGATTAAAAGGCATAATTGGTAAATGGTAAATGGTAAATACAAGTAAATGTTACACACGTTTATATCGGTCAACAGGACCTTATCAAATACACAATATAATGGCTTGAATACCACGATTATAACCCCCGTTGGGACTTTTGCTTCTAATTGTTTCAATACACCTAGTACACATATTAGGTTAATACACATTAATGTGGGGCGGTTTAGAGCAGCCCTGCCCCTGACCACTGCCTTACTGTGTAGACACGGACTCCCCATTAAAATAAATTAATCAGAAAACAAACATACTCAATTAAATATCAGTCTAGTATAAAATAATATGTAATAGACACGTTATATAAAGGCATGTTACATGTATGTATCTATACAGATAATAATAATTTCCTTGTTAACTTCAGGATGCTGCAATTATGTGCACGAACACAAATAGTTCCAAGGTGAAAACTTATGTGTATAAATATACGTTACAAGAACCACAAATACAATAAAAGCGACCGTAAAAAAAAGATGGTGGGAAAAACTGCTATACAAAATCTGCCTACCCTTTTGCCAACTATTTCTGGGTCGGCTTCCAGTCTGACCGGATGCAGCTGAATACCAGTATTTTACATGGAGCGACTGCCTATCTGACCTTTATCACCCAGTTACTGGGTAACACGATACCCCTTTTTAAGAATGGTTGTCAGTTTTTTGTGCTTCTGACTGAGATCAGATCAGAGACAGACAAGACCAACGGCTTAACGTGCTTTTTCCATATGACTGTAATGGATTGTCTCCCATCCATAAAATTACCGCAGCAAGCGTAGCCTTCGATTAACCCTTGCGGCTGCAATACATTTTTCTAAAAGCCCTATGTTAGTATTTTATATCAACGGGTAGATACTTGCATTCTCAACCGCAGTGACACAGACCTACTAGTGGAGTTAAACGCACTTGCAATGACAGAGGATAGCAAGTGTGTTACGTAATCGGGCTGTTTTCCTTATGACATTATTTAAACAGTCTACCAAAATATCTAGATTGCCCTGCAAATATAATTTACGATGCTAAAATAATTCTGATTCTCAGCAAAATTTTGGTCCCAAACTACTTAATGTTTGAAACAAAGTTTGTGAAATTGAAAACAATTCTTGAGTTTTGGTGGCAAAGACATTTAAATATTATAGTATCTTGAAGTTAAGCAAGTGACTAAAACAAATGTATACAAACCCCCTAGCGTAGAAATTTGTCGTCGGTTATTAACAAAAAAAATCGCCTGTTCTATGGAAGAGAACAGCTGGTTTTTGTTTTAGATAACCGACGACTAATTGCAACGCAGGATGGTCCAGAATCATGTACTGAATCCATGGTTGCACTTCGATGTCCCTGCCACCCTGTATAAATGTTGATAAATCAAGAGGGAGAGGAAAGGCAAAGAGAAGAGATCATGGATTGTGTGAGCAATGATATGGAAGAGACGGGTATGATAGCTTGACGGTTGATAGGGGAGAATGGAAGAAGAAAACGTGATGCGCCACGCAAGGCCACGAAGATTATCTCATTGTTTGTAGGTATTTTCTTGCGAACTAAATCCTTAAAACACTCATGCTCTTCTATTGACCTAGCAAATTATTACTACAATCTTCTCCTACATTCTTATTCGGTTTACCAGGATTCTTCACTGCAATTTGTATCAATTATAAATTATTATTTCATTTGCTCATTATGTTTGTAAATTTCCTTGTTCTGGATAATCAGACATCATTTTGTACCTTCCTAACATGATGAACATGAAATTCCGAATTCACGATTGCGTATTAAATAATATTTGCTTCCCCGACTTTCCAACAGCGAAAAGAGGTATAAAATTTCAATCAAATATACCGAGGAGACCCTTAAATCATGATCAGGCAAGCAAAGAACTGGCTGGAAGACTTCTTCGATCATATAACTATTTCCAATAATGTAAACAGTCAAAACTATAACCATCTCTTTCTCTGTTACAGGCTGGCGAACATCATGAAAGAGATAGCGCTGCTACCAGAGAATCTACTGCGGATGCCTTCGGTCGGCCTGGTCAACGAGTGGTATGAGAGGTCCTTTGAAGAGATCATACAGTTCGAGACAATGGAACCGCACCCTCCTATATTGAGCTCGTAAGTAAAATAATTATACTTCATGTCCACTTGTGGCCAAGTAATAACAGCCGCACGGGTGTTAGAGACCAGAGCCCCCCCTCCCCCCCCCAAGCCAGCTAAATGGTTGCTTTAGGATGTGTGACAAAAGGACAATGTCAGAAACTCTATAGAACTTTGACTCACTCAAATCAAAAAGTCGTTTACAAGCATCTTAAAGCCTAAACATTTTTCCTAATGCCTGTAGAACTTGCGGTTTCTGTTAAAATCTTAAAACAAGTAGGTGCTGTTTATTATTGTTAAAAAGCGATTTAAACAACATATACGTTACGCATTATCATAATTATTGTACTTATTCGTAATATGAGTTTTTGTTTTACAGGTATTTAAAACTTTCTTTTTGTTGCGTATCATGCGCAATAAGTAACGCAACAAGAAATTCAGGGTTGAATTCCTTCTATCATTGATTTGTAATCGGCAAGTTGTACTGAAATACAACGTATCATGAAAAGGACTTTTAGTCATTACAATTATTTTCATTAATTGACATTTCCTGTAAATAGCTGGGGCAGGATCTGGCATCGTCCTTTACGGCAGTAGTAAATTAAACGAAGTTAAAAGGAAAACTATCACAGCTAAGTAAGCTTTGAAACAGCAAAGACAGCTGATTATTTTTTCGCGCTTACAATGTTAGTCCCATGGAGAAAGTTGTTCGGTGTGATGGTCTGTATCACACCCTTATATGAGCACACATTTCTAATACACACTGTATAATTTGACGAGCATGACTTGCTAGTTAAGAATCGGCGCCACGTGTTTAAAAAAAAACTATATGCGTGTGAATTTTTAATATATACGCGCAGTTGATAGGGTTGACACACATCTATCAGCACGGAATCACCTTTTTCATGTTCTATCCTTTTCTATCGCTCAGGTTTGTCATTTCATAGAACGAGAAAGTATGGTGCAATATTAATATCGTAGAACGTGTAGGTATCCATACTTCAGCCGGTGCCAACACGAGGTGCATAGCTTTAGCTTTATGCTATCTCTTGAAACAAAGCCAACTCTGGTAATCCGTTTCACACTAATTTTGCACACTAGGTGTGTTGGTAGGTTATGCGGCCTTGTGGGCTTGCAAGAAGTTGGAAATGAGAGAAATTATATATTCTCATGATGCTAGCAAACAGAATCTACCATGTTAACTATCTTTTTTTTTTTGGGTGGGAAATCATCAAATGACTTCTCGCGCTCTGGGTGGAGCGGGAGGGTGTGTCAGACTTTTACCGACTAAAACCCACCCGTGCTCCCTCAGTTGCCTGTGCCAGGGCCACGGTTTTCGTTTTAGAATTACCCGCGACCCTGAGGCGTCGGCCCTATCGGACCCCGTCACATTGTGCTGACATCTCTTTGAGGCGCGCGTGGAACACGACGCGCCGTCGACCCAGGGCTTACCGGACGGCGAGCTACCCGTTGCTCGCCGTCCGTAAGCCCGCGCCTACGGTGGCCGGGAAATCTTCATTGTCTGTGCAGTATTAAACGGCACTTGATGACTTAAGCATTTCAAGGTGCCTGTTGCACCTCAATCAGCTCTTAAAAACAATACAATTTTGTCGATAGGTCCATTTAACTTTGAAGCAGTTATGGAAACTGGGACTCTGGCGCAAAGTCAAATAGTTTTTGTCGAATAGGCCCAAGGCACTTTTGAACGTCGACATTTACATTAAAATAGAACTGATTCTAGTCGCCCCTTCCAAAAGGTAGTTTCGTATGGAGAAGAATGGGTAAGAAACTCCACCGTTACTACTTGTGTTAAAATGTTTTACAATATTTTGTATAAATTATATTTTTTTAGGTGAAGACGATGCACGAAAAAAAATACTATACCACAATAGTAACAGATAAATCAAACGTGATAGGTACATGGTGCTCACACATTTACAAATATTGCAAAATTATACGATTTTCGTAAAAATATTAACAAGAAATAAGTCGGTGTGTGAGTAGTACAAATTATAGAATTAAATTCATTCAACCAGCTTGATTCAATTTCTCTAAGTTTTTACATGTAATTTGCCTAAACCTTATTTGATTTTTTTGTAAAGGCATGTAGGAGCAAAATGTTACTGTTTGTCCACTGTGATCAGATGATTATCTATGCAAGCGGCAGAAGAAGGTGTCACTCGGATCGGTTCAAAAAACATTTGACAAATCAAATGACTCAAGAAGACTTAATAATCGGACAGCTTCGAACTTGATTTGAGCTTCTCAAAGCCTCTCTATCTTCATTCAAACATAGTACAAATAACACAATTAACCTCAAATATCACACCACACCTTTACCTACTTACTAGTTCAGAACAACTCTGAAAGTTTGTCCAAACATTCTACCATCTTCTTTTTTCTTTTCTCCAGATTCTGCGAACGCCTGGTCCACATACGCAACCGCCACGCCGACGTGGTCCAAACCATGGCTCAAGGCGTCCTGGAGCTGAAGGAGTCGCACGAGGTAGACCCCGGCACCGAGAACTCCATACAATACTTCCTGGACCGCTTCTATATGAGCCGGATATCTATTAGGATGCTAATCAATCAGCATAGTAAGTGTTTTCACCGATGTCCATTTATGTAAGTTAATAGTGATGGACCAACGAACTTGAAGACACGGGTAGGTTGGATGCGGAAAGTAGAGAACTGTGTGCTGTGACTTAACTTGGGAGAGGCCTAGGTCCTGCAGTGGATTCCCCTAAGCATAATCAGCCTATAATGTTCCCACTGCAGGGACACAGGCCTCCTCTCTATGAGAGAGAGTGGGCCGTAATCTACTACACGGGCCCAGTGCGTGTTGGTAGTTGTCTCATGTCTTCGATTTTTTTTTATTCTAGGACATGCCGGTTTCCTCACGATGTTTTCCTACACCGTTTTGGGTGCCCATAGGGAATAAATTTTTGTTTGTAGGCAGCAACGTCCAGTTATCATCCGCTCAATCATTATTCCGAAGCCTGAACCAAATTTCACCCAGAACCAATGATACGAATTCATCTATTTTTCTTTTCTCCCAGCACTGCTCTTCGGCGAACAAATCGGCGTGGGCCCCAGACAAGCATCAGTGTCAGGCATTGGCAACGGCGGCCGCCATATTGGGTCCATTGACCCTGCGTGTGACGTAGCGGCAGTCGTACGGGACGCGTACGAGAACGCGCGGTTCCTATGCGATCGGTATTACCTGGCGTCGCCTGAACTACAGCTGCTGCAGGACGGGGGTGAGGGTTAGCTTGAATTGTTTATTTATTCATTCATGTAAATTTAGTAGTAGTATGGTCTATTCCAAAAATATCTTATGATAATGTAAACAAATGGATCAGAAATGTACCTGCAGATGCCTCTTACAAATTGAGTGATTCGATTTGAACATTTGAAAACTTTAATATTAAATAATTTATTCTAATTTTAAATTATATTATATATGTTGTTATAACGTCAATTTTCGTTGATGATTTTCAATAACAGTTTAACGAATGTTATAAAAACAATGATTATTGGAAAAAAAGTGGTGAAATATAAATTTGAAATCCTCTTAATAATGATTAATTTGTTACTCATTCCTAGTGGTTTGTTTACACTTTTATCAGAAACATTTTGCTTTTTGAAGGAAAATACTAACGGCATCTTTCTGCCATTGTCCCATGTTACTCATACCTCATCTAGTTTTAAAACATAATTTTTAACACAGTGGCTCGTGGCTCTTATTACACCGCTTTTAGGTTCATAATGCAGTGTATTAAACACGCGTGCTTTATACTTTACATTACCGCACTCGTGTTCTATGTTCAACTTTTTTTTTCTTTCATCTCCGTAAAGAGTTTTGTCTAAATACAATGAATATTTGTATCATCTCCGACATATACCCAAGAAAAAGAAAACAACGAAATTATGAATAATACCATAACACTAACTATAAAAATACCAACAAAAACTGTTCGGTATCATTTTGAGAATTGTACTTTCACTAATTGTTTCAATAATTAAAGATAATAACAATACGAGTCTGTTTTTTTTCCTCGCAAGTGTGTTGAAAAACGTCGTGTGACACGCGTGTGCATTGATAATTGCCATAAGGGAGCCCTTATCGCCGGCGCATAAAACCGCCGCGGGAAAATGACCAAAAGAGCACACTTTTATCACAATGTACTATTATTTTAGACTTGTAAAGTGTTTTAAAAAACCTATTTACATAAATAAATCATTGTGTCATTCACACCATCATCTATACTATTATTAACTAATGTCTGGAATTACCAGTCGGCTTGAAAAATACCTTGAGGAATGCTATGCTATGCTATACTTAACATCACGCCCTTAGGAGTTAGGAGCCGAGCAAAAATAAACATAAAGTAAGAAAGAACAAATAGCTGTTCAGTACATTTTGACCGCGTAGGTATTGCATTTTTCAATGAAATAGCTGTTTGTTTTCAATAACGGACGAAAATTGTCTATGCTAGGGCGTCTAGAATCATGTGCTGAATACATAGTAACAGTTTGCTGACTGGTTAAATAATTATCTTGTATAATAGCTTTATCAATTTGATAGTATTGTAAAATACGCGAAGCTTCTGGTATTGCTTATGTCCATAGGCAACCGCCTGGTGATCACTTATCACCAGTTAGGTCTTCTGCTTTTACTTAAAAGCCAGTCAGAAAAATATGGTAGCGGCTTTAACCGCCCGGGTGCACTAGATTTCAAACCAACCCCAAAAATGTAGCTCTGACCTATCACAAGAAGCTAAAATTGAACTCAGAATCTTAGATACTTAGTTAACAAACTCTACATAATTAATGACAAAATTCAAATTCCATTGCAACCATATCTTAAAGACCTGTTTATTATAAATGGCCATTCAAAACACAATTAAAAATACATACAGTAACAGTTGATAGTTGAGTGTTAATTAAATTAAAGCTAAAAACCGCTACAAAATCGTCTTTATTGGTTCAAATCCTATCATATTCTGTCCCCTTCCAGTGGCATCAGAACGACCAATGCCCATCGTCTACGTGCCATCTCATCTCTACCACATGCTGTTCGAGCTGTTCAAGAACTCGATGAGGGCTACGATGGAAACCCATGAGAACAGCCCACCGCCTATAACTGTGAACATCACGAGGGGACAGGAGGATGTGTCGCTCAAGGTAAGAGGGAAAGTAACCATAACATAATCAGCCTATTATGGTCCCACCGCTGGGACACAGGCCTTCTCTCTGTGAGAGGAGGTGGGCCGTAATCCACCACGCGGGCCCAGTGCGTGTTGGAAGATGTCACATGTCTTCGAATTTTTGGTTCTGAGACATGCCGGTTTCCTCACGATGTTTTCCTTCACCGTTTTGAGATCAGTGGTGATGAAACAATTCACACAAAGTAAAGCGCCTGTCTGGGTTCGAACCTCCGACCTACAACTCGTAAGTCGCGGCCGTTACCACTTGGCCACCACTGCTCTTTTTCCGTCGAGGGAAAAAATACTACTACTTACCATTATAATATGGTAAGTTGTATTTTTAAACCCCGACGGAAAAAGAGGGTAGTTATAAGTTTAACGTATGTATCTGTGCGTCTGTCTGCGGCATCGTAGCTCCCAAACGGCTGAACCGTTTTGTTTTTGTTTGAATAGTGACTTGATCTTGTGTTCTTAGCTAAAAAAAACAGAAATAACAAAACCTGAAAAATCCCTTCATACAAACAAACAAACACACTTACTTTCGTATTTATAATATTATATAGTTATGATGATGGCTAGAAACGCCATAATAAGCAGTATAAATCCTAAACAAAATAAAAAACTAGACATGACAAAGCTGCTGCGTGTTCTGCAACATTCCATTCCACTATGTATGACTTTTTCTTCAGCTATCAGACCGTGGCGGTGGTATTCCGCGCAGCGTGTCGGACCTGCTGTTCAAGTACATGTACAGCACAGCGCCGCAGCCTTCCAAGTCTGACGCACATACCGTGCCACTGGCTGGTAAGTTATTACAAATACATTGCACGCAAATGGACATTGACTTTCTTCCTGTAGTTAAAGATATGGGTCACTGACTAATATGGGTCTCAGAGACAAATCGTGAAATATAATTAATATGACCATTTGTAATTACGAAAGAAAAAGGATAATGAAAATACGAGTTTTTGCTAAACAATACTTTGTAACCCAACATTCCGTTTTTGTTTACAGTATTTTTATCTCACGAAGCAACTCGCGCTTTGCGTGCGTGTACAAACACGCTGTGAATGTGTGTGTAAGCACAGGATCTCTCGGTACCGTCCAAGACAAGGGTGAGGTCGTGAGTGTGTTTTATGTTCTGACGCTACTCGTCTTCACGCACACAATTATGGCGTGTTTGTACACTTGGGCTGCATTCCGAATTGGGATATAATCGATTTGAGCGGGCTTACGTCCGTACCGAATAAGCGTGAGCGCGATAACGATGTCATGTGAATCGTCATAGATGACGTCATGACATGCGCCATCTTGCGATAACGCCGACCATGCCCTTTAGAAATATCACTGTGAGCGAAATGTTGACAGCTCTCAGCTGTCATAATCGTGATATCTAAACCGGAACACAAATTATCGAAGTGAGCGCTGTCAGCGATTATGGTCTAACTCGGAATGCGGCCTTGGTTACCACAAGCAAATCGCGCGTCGCTTCGTGAGGTTAAAATACTATTCTAAAATTTAAATAAAATATAGGAAAACGTATAACAGCTTTTCAAAAACGTTAGGTAACTCTTATAACTTGACACTTTTGTTCCAATAATATTATTATTGTTTTTAACGTAGAAGTTTTACAACCACAAGTTCTATTCTAACTCTCCGAAATAGGGCTCTGATGTATGATCATGATTGATAAATTCACCAATAACTTATAAATATTGCATGCTCTCATATTTATAATATTTACTTTGTGACGGCTCGGTTGGCGCAGTGGTTGAGCGATTGGCTTCTGCGTTAACATTGGGTAAAATTATGTTTATTTTTTTGGTAGGTGTTGCTTCAAATTATTGGTTGAAGTTGGTTCGATTCCCGCACGAAATAATATTATTTGGGACAGACTGCTTTTATAGATTTATGTAAATATACTTAGTAGAAAAAGTGATACAGTTGGAAATGGTTTAAAAATGTATTATTTAAATATCTAAAATGTTAATGTAATAACATAATTTATTGATATTATTTGTGCACATGTCATGTAGTCAGGGAAATGTAATGTTTAGAAAATTGAAATATTGCAGTCCTGTCACAATTTTACATCAGTGGGCCTAGTGTGAGTTTATTTTAAACATCTCGATTTTACGCATAGATCGCGTTAAGCGCTCCGATTGGCCCTTGGCAGTTGGAGCGCAACTTTCGATTGGTGAGGGGCCAATCGGAGCGCCGAACGCGGTCGATGCGTAAATTCGAAATGGTTAAAAGAAACTCACACTAGGGCCTCTGATCATGTATCACAATGATCTTTATTATAGCTGCTATAAGGTTGGATAAGTTTCGTTACGTGACAGGTGAAATAACTGAAAGGATTTTACCTACCTGACTTTGTCGTATTATAGCCAATTCATACGACTGTCAAAGAATGACAATGATTGTAATTCGAATTACGGACCATTAAAGTCGATAATAAATTTGCTACAACATTACCCTGACTGTACTATGAAATTGCAGTGTCTAGTGTCCCACGTTCGCGCACACGTAAAAATATCGCGGCGGGATTTTACCGCGCACTGGATTATCAACTCTCGTTGTTGAGCCGAGCGTTGCAAATCCAGTGTGCGATAAAATCGCGCCGCGGTATTTTAACGGCCGTGCGATCTTGGGCTTATTTAGCGAATGAAGATCTGTTACCTAAAAAAACTTATCCTTTAAAATTTTCTCCATAGGTTACGGTTACGGCCTGCCGATCTCGCGGCTGTACGCGCGGTATTTCCACGGCGACCTGATGCTGGTCTCCTGCGAGGGGTACGGCACTGATGCCGTCATTTACTTGAAAGTGAGTAATCTGATGGCAAATTCTATATTTTGACGTAAATAGTAGATTTCAAAATTGGAAAGTGTTGTTGGGTAAGGTGCCTATTGGATCGATTTAAAAAAGTATCATATGCAAGGTCAAGCGAATAATTTTAAGTTTGTTCCACAAAAGCATGACGATAGGATGTGAAGGCAAATTCAGAGAACAACTTAGCAAAACATCTATTTATGCAAAGGAAATGTAAAACACTTCTAAAAACAGAAGATTACAATAACTTTATTTCAGCTAAACAGAGATTACTTGGAAAAAAACGAGTACTAACAATAACGTTAAGAATTTTTAGTTATATTTTTAATTATTTTTCCACAGGCTCTATCAAACGAAGCGAACGAGCTCCTCCCAGTGTTCAATCGAACGTCAACGAAGTTCTACCGACCGGTAACACAACTAGCCGACTGGTCGGGCTCACTAAATACAGCCAGTAACTCACAATGCAAGAACCGGGAGAAGGTATCTCCCCTCTCAGCACCCGTTTCACATAGTCTATAGTCCACACCCCAGGAGTGAAGTTGCCACTCCCAATAAAAATCAGGTTTTTTAACCTGGTAATATTTTGTTGAAACTCAAGTATTGCTTGAGTTTTAAACATAGAACCTGTTTAACGTCGTCGGAATTCCGATGGAAAATGTAGAAATTAGGACAACCAGTGCTTTTTATTAATTCGATTAATTGTACCTTCATACTTAAATTTTTATTGCAGGTAAAAATAACTGGCAGGTACCTAGTAGAGTATTCGATTGTAAAAATAGATTTGGGATGAAATTTTGATATTTCTTTTATTATGCTCGAATAAAAGATAGTTTTCTTTTTGAAAATGTCGGCGTTTTCAGTATATTATTATAAATTCTTCATCATGTAAACATAATATAAAAGTATTATGAGCTTACATAAAATATCTCACAGTAACTAATTATTTTAGTGTGGAAATATATTAGAAAATATTGTATAATATTTCGCATCCACCAAAGTTCTCTTAATATTTTCCATAAACTATTTCCCTTCAAAAATTCGCCTAAAACTATGGAAATAAATTATTACGCGAATAAGAAGCACTCTAATTGGCTATTTGTTTCAAACTTATTGAAACCTTAAATTAGTGAATAATTGCCATAAAAAAAATGGTGTAAATTTTTTGTTAAATATTTTTGTGATACTCAGCGTAAAGTTAAATAATGTTTTTTGGGCTCGCAAATGGACTGATATATGAGCTCTGTAGTTGTTTTGTGATTGTGTTAAAAAAATACATCCAAGCGATGCAAGCAAAATCGAGAATAATTTGTCGATTTTTTTTTTAACCCACTACAATAAAGTATATAATGAATATTTTGAGACACAATCATAAAACAACATAGTTCTGGTAATGAGGAAGATAGGTAAATTAAAACTACTCTATAAATGTATTAGATTTAGTACAGATATCATAGTAGAGTTTAGTGTAAGGCAGTGTGACTGTGAGTGGGGGGGGGGGGGGGGGGGTTGATACTTTAGTTAATATTGTTCACTTTTCTTTTAGTTTTAAAAGTAACGTTTATTACATTTAGATGACGTATATTACGATAAACTGACATTAGTTTTTTCACTACAATGTCTATTTTATAACTTCATATTCAACACTATTATATGTTTTTTTTTTGTTCTAATTATTTTAAGTTGAAGTGGTATTTATTTATAAATAAACCAATCAAACTCCATTGTTACCGATGTTTGCTATGTATGAGATCTCGTACAATTTTGTATATAATTATGATATGATTTAGAGAATAGTAAAACTAACTAAATTGTATTATGACAGAAAAATTTAGTTCTTTTTAAATTGAACCTAAGAAAAGTGGTGCAGTTACAGGATTGTAAAATGTCGTGAGTTAAAACCGGGACGGAGTAAGTAAATCATAATAAAGATAAGCATTAATTTACAGTTACTAGAGACAAAACATCTTAGTAGTAAACATGTATTTTAGTGGTGATTAGTTTTAGGCATATTAAAAAATATTTGTTGTTTCCAAGTGAAAACTTTTGGGCGCACTTTCTGAAATAAACAGTGAACGAAACTGGGGCCTACACGGTACGTCCGTCAACGAATATACGGGCCGGAATGGCCAAAAACACATCGCGAGTAAGGACAACTGCCATATGGTGTTGTCATTCATTCTTAGTTCGGGAATGGAAGTAATCTTATTACGCCCGTTACTTCGTCCAAAATTACGGACTTCGTGTTTGAGAGTAGGACCTCTGAACCGTCAGGCTGGGGTCGGTGACGTTGAATTGCATAATTATAGCAGCTCCAATAGTAAGTTTTCACTTCCATTGTGTGTTTGTATTCTGTGACCAGTAACACACTTTGTGTTATCGCCAATAATTTACATAGTGATCATAATAATGTGTCCTTTAATGTAAATTTGAATTACCTACTATTAGGTACAACAATGCGAACAAAATAATTCAAGATTACACAAATCCACACCACAACAGAAAGCAACTGCTAATCTGCCTAACCTTCCCCAAACCATTTTGGAGACCAGTATAACCTGATGCAGCTAAATACCAGATTTTGGGCTCCTGACTACCCGTAACGCGGTCAAAGACGAATACGATAATTACAACAGAAAAACGAAAAAAATTAAATTAAATCAGTACCGTATGATTTTGTTGGCAAGGCAAACATGACATTACATTTTGAATGTTTAATACGTTGAATGTGAGCCTTTAAGATTTAATGTAATTTTAATAAAAAACAATAAAGCAATAATTTATTTTCAAATTGAATTATAGTAGACTTGTAAAATATGTAACTCACCTACTATTTCCGATAAAACAAACAATAATTTAAAAAAATCAAAATTTTAACCGAGTTCTGAGGTTTTGTTATTATAAATTACAAAAAAATATGTATCTTTCATTTTCATAACAAAAATGCACTGAGGTTTATATTCTTATTGGTTTCAAACTGTGTGATAATATAAACTCAAACTCAAATCATTTATTTCAATTAAACCATTTACAGGCACTTTTGAATTGTCAAGGAGTCGGTCAGTCAGAAATATGAAGCTAGTTGCCCATTCCAAAGCGTAGTAGGTACCTATGGAGAAGAACGGGCAAGAAACTCCATGGACACTCTTATAATAATAATAACGTTCATAAACCTATCAATCTTCCTAGCCTTTCCTATTTCGGGATCAGCTTCCAGTCTAACTGAATGCATCTGAATACCAGTATTTTACATGGAGCAACTGCCTATCTGACCTCCACAACCCAGTTATTGGGTAGCACGATACTGCGAAATTAAACTTAGAAAACTAGGCTTAAAATTGGCACGAAACTGTACTCAATGCATTTTTGCAATAAAATAGCTACCTATTTGTTGTGACTCCTAAAACTCACTTTAAAAGTTTTAGTAGTAAATTTAATGTTTACCACAAATATTGTACTACAAAATCCAGGCGATAGTATAAATGCATAAAATAAAAGTATTTTTGTAAGAATAAATGTACTTGATACACTATTAAATTAAGGTTTGTATACAACCTTTTATTTGTAAATAATATGGAATGCAATAGAAATAATATTTTTAAATAAAAATCCCATTTTTGAATAATGCCTAACTATAATATCTCATCTAGCCTTTACCCAACTGAGTTGGGGTCAGCTTCGAGTCTTACCAGATGCAGCTGAATAGTATTTACAAATAGAAAATACACCAGTATTTTACATGGAGCAACTGCATATCTGAGCTACACAGCCCAATTACTGGGTAACACCTCTTGGTAAGACTGGAAGTCGAGACTTTCGGGTTGACTAACTATTGTATCTACACATTGGATGTACCTGGTGGTATTGTGAAAAATATTATTACTCATTTGCATTTTACTCTTTTTCTTATTTAAGTTTTATTCCAAAATCGATATTGTGTAATTTAAATATAGCGTAGAGATGAAATTTAGTGAAGAAAAATATTAAATTTTTGCTAAAATAAACTTTTATGAAATAGAATCTGTGTTTTTATTTATTAAAGCTATATGAGTATACAAGTAAAAACAACTGCACAAAGGCGGACTTAGGGCAAGATTCATAGAGCTGACTTATAAATGAACCTTATTCTTACGCACATAATGTTCTTATTCGTATAAGCGAATGTGAGCAAGCGTCATATACGAACTGCAAGCGACCTGTTGGATGTTCGAATTTTGCTCCTGAAACCGTTTTTTAATTGAGTTGAAATCGAATAGCACACTTTTATGTATTAATTTAGGTCTAGCATAATGACAGTAAAAACGAGCATTAGTGAAAGATTTTGAGATCTCACGTTGCATACAAATATAAACATACATATAACGTTAATATTCATATGCGGCACTTAAAGATTTATTTTTTACTACTTACAAAGCTAGTTATTTAATGAGAGCCAGATCAATTAGTGAAATGATTTACAATTATAATGTGCAGTGAATTAACATGTTATTTAAATAAGTATTTAAAAATATAACATCACTACAGAATCTGAATAATTGTTTTGGTTTAAAATGAATATTCATATATTAATAATTAATATTTAAGTAATATAAGTATTCACATGATAAGCTAATCAACTAAACTTTAAAGTAGACTTGGAACTTAAGTAGCAGAGTGGCGCACCATCTCTGTCTATGACTTGTTGTAAGCGGCTCCGCATACTGCTCACCATGTTCCAACACAGATTGTTTCCTCTCATCTCCTCCCATGAGGATGACACCATGTCAGCCAAATTTTCATTAGTCACCAGTAAGGGAAGGTCCCATTTTAAAATAATTTGTTCCCATACGTTTTCAATAAGATTCAAATCATGACCTTGTGACGGCCAGTCAATAACATGAACACCTTCTTCAGCTGCCAACCAATCTCGCACGATACCTGCACGGTGGAAATTGCAGTTATCATGCACAAAGTAAATTTCTGTGTCTGGATAGGCAATTCTCACAGATGGCAGCATGACGTCACGCAGGATCTCCAAATACTGGGTACTATTCAAATGACCACTGACTTTCACCAATTCACCTGTGCCCATAGAGGACATCCAGGCCCAGTAACCCAGTGATATTGTACCCTTAGTGTTACATGTTAGCTGTCTCTGTTTATATGCTTTTTGTCATAATACATTACATCCTTTTTTATCAGATCTAAAATACTTTTCATCACTGAAGATCACTATATTTCCTTCCCAGTCGAAATTTAAATAATCTTGGGCAAAACGGACCCTTTCCTGGCGATGAGCAGGTGTAAATATAAATGGTGCTGGTTTTTCTTTTTTGATTCCAGCTGCATGTAAATGCAGTCTCACTGTTTTAACTGAAATATTGTGATCCATTGCAGTTGAGCGAGTAGGTGCTTTAGGATTTTCAACATGTCTAGCAACTATGGCCTTGTGGCGTTCGGATTCTGGAGTATACATCTTAGGTTTTGCTCCTGGACGACATCGCTTGATATTATTAGTTTCTCTGTATCGTCTTAACCATAGTCTGACCGTATTTCTCTAGAACAAAAAGAAAAAATATAGGTACCTAGATTTTTTTAAACATGCTGGTTGGAAAGTTACCGAAAGTGTTGATATGTTGACAGTGTTAGATCTCTTTGTACCTATTTATTAAATTTAGTAAGTAATAAAGAGTAAATACATGATATTTAAAACACTTACAGCTATCTTAAGTCTCCGAGAAATCGGTAAAAGTTTAGTATCGTTTGGCAGGAGGAAGGGGTGGGGAGGTGGTGGGGGGAAGGAGGGGTGCTCCGTCCCCCCTGGTACCACTACCGTGAAAAGGTAACGCACCGTTCTTGAGAAAAACTAATTATTGTAACCTAACCTCAAAACACTTAAATGTCGCTTTTCTAACGTCTCCGGCGCTGCGGGAAGTGCAACCCCTTCGCCCTTGCGTAACAAAGGATAGGCACCCATGCTAACCTCCGCAGCTTCGGCTTACTGGTCGCCTCCGGCGACCAGTCTCAGCCGCTACGATTCGCACGGGTGCCTATGCTTTGTTACAGCGGGCGGGGGTTGCCCTCCCTTCGCGCCTCCGGATTTTTATAAACACTCTAGGGGTAGGAGCCAAAAGACTACGTGGAGTCGGGGTGCCCCGATTCGGTTTTGGAGCAATGTCGACCTATTTTAACCATGAAGTGGGGGTGCACTAACTTCTCACAACTCTGGGAGGAACGGAATGGACGTAAACAAATGACACTGACACATGACGCAAATAGCGTTTTTTTTTTTACGTTCCGTTTCATCAATTTTGCACGACAGTTTACACCACAGACAATACACTAGTACAGATTTGGTTGTCAATCGCCGATTTTAACGTTTCGTTACGCTGTAATCTAATTTGAGGTTAGAAACATTTATTATTAATTTCTCGAAAAATACGCATTACCTTGTAATAAGAGTGGTAGCATTATAATAAGGGACATCCCTACCATCTTCAACCCTTTTTACCCCAAAACTCCTGCCAAACGATACTAGACTCAAGCCGAGAAATCTCTTTGATTGAAGTTTTCTCCTCGTGCAGATATATTATTTTATATTTCTTGTAATCATCTAAGCGCTCATTTTTTAAATTATTATTTAAATTCGACATGATGTTCTCTAAGTACCTACCCCAAAAAAGGACAAATAAGCTCATTCAAGAGGAATCAAATATTGTAGTTGATTTTATTGTAAGAAAAAATTGCGATAAAATGATATCGCAATTTTTTCGAAAATTTCCAAGACTCCAAGCATCCATCCGTCCACAATCCAAAAGTGTTCCACCCACACACACAATAGATAAGATAATACACTCAGTGTTGCCACCTCCGTTTTTGTTTTTTACCCTAACTCTCGCCGAAATTACCCTAAATTAGGCACTTTTTCTTGTTTTTACCCTAACTTTTTTTAAATGTATTCAAATAAATTTACGTATAAATGCAATTTAGTAATAAACTAATAGCCAAACTATTAAACCGTTTCCAAACGTTCTTGGAATGCATCCATAATAGTCTGGGCTTCTATGTCAGCAGTCATTTTTTTAAATTAAAATCGTACATTTCATTCGAAATCATTTGTTTCTCAAAAATAGATTCATGTGCTAGCGAAAGACTTAAGAGAACGGTACATCGTCACGACAAGCTATGTTCGTTCAGAAACACGTATTCAATCAATCACCATTTTGCTTGCAAGGATTTTTCAACATTCTATACAAATCCTTATATATTTATTTTACCCTGAAAAATACCCTAAATAATTTTCTACCCAAAAAATACCCTAAACGCGTAAAAATACCCTAAATTTAGGGTAAAATACCCTAAGGTGTGGACACTGCAAACGGCAAACAGTGCCATGCCAACAGTGGTCAGTGTTGCCATGTCTTGTTTTTTTTTTTATATTGGTTGTGGCAAGCGGCCTTAGCCATTGTTGCCAGTGTCGAGTATGTCTTGGTTTTTTTTTACCCCAAGTCTGATCTCAATTTACCCTACATTTTAAGTTAAATGAAAAAAATACCCTTAGTTTTTTAAATTGCTTTCCTGCACGGTACTATCCATATTTGATACATTTCATGCAAGATCATAAACAAGACGAGACAATTCAATCTACTTATAATATACTTAATTATAGACAAGTTGTACGGATATTTGAAACCATGAATGGTGTTTTCCAAAGATCCTATTTGTCCCAAGTACTTGAATACTTCATTGAGTCTATGATAGGCGTAACGAGAAAGAAGTTTTAGTAGGTACTCGTCGAGCGAGTGGGATAAAAAGTACTTTGCGTTTGCTAGCGGTCAGCGGGCACAGAAAAATATGTAGTAGGAAGGAACAAGACAGGCGGAGAGGGAGTCGTAACAAACAAATTAAATGAGTGCGTTAGTCACTACCGCACCTAATTATCATCATACCGCACATAATTAGGTGCATTCACAGACATTTAAAAACGAATAGCTCACTCAATCATGACTTGAGGTACAAAAATATTTGCATGAATATTTATTCAACTTAATCCCTTGACAAGAAAATAACTCTAAAATTACCCTCACCGAGTTTCTACCCTAAAAATTACCCTGTTTATTTTACTTTACTCTAAATCTAGGGTAAATTACCCTAAGTTGGCACCACTGAATACACTATATAAACACACACACAAGCACGACCCGTATCAGTGTCACGGACACAGATTACGGCCGCATTCCGAGTTAGACCATAATCACTGACAGCGTTCACATCGATAATTAGCGTTCCGATTTAGATATCACGATTATGACAGCTGACAATTCGCTCACAGTGATATTTCTGTAGGGCATGGTCGGCGTTATCGCAAGATGGCGCATGTCTTGACGTCACCTATGACGATTCACGGGACATCGTTATCGCGCTCACGCCAACTCGGAACGGGTGTAGGCGCGCTCAAATCGATTACATCCCAATTCGGAAAGCAGGGTAATATGTAGCAAGCTGTCACGGAGAATCCTTCCGTGTACAGTCGACTACAAAGAGATGTATCCCCCCTAATGTTGCAAATACATCTATCCATTGAAAGAAGTATACATACTTCGTTACAAATAATTACACACATGAAATATGACGATTATAATATGTGTTCACTTTATGTGCCAAATTGATTTATACAGCAAGAAGGACACTGTAATGTGTACGCTCCGAAACAAATTATGGTGTTCACCTTTCGTTACTATAATATGTATACAAGCAGACATTATAATTTTAAATTTTAGAAATTCTGTCATAACCTAAATGTATTGCCTCACAGACGGAGTGGCCGATTATCTCTTTGTGTTTGGGGATGGGTCTCCGCTTCAAGCCCAGGGAAATTGGTTGAAATTTCAACTCGTTTGAATGCTAATAATAACATAGAAATCTTTAGGGATGTTCTAATCCCTACATTTAGAAACGTTTTTGGAGGGAAAAAAAATGACTTCGAGACAATTCTAGGTTAGCTTAAAGATGGATTTACGAACAACACAATATTGAGCTGATAAGGTTAAGTCACAAGTCTCCTGACCTTAATAATAATGAGAACGTGTGGGGTGGTATGATCCAAAATTAGGAGCCATCTCAAGTAAGAACGGTTGACAATTCAACAAAACTTGTCCATGAATTGTGGGATTATTATCGTGGATCGAACTTTCATGTCATGCTCGAAATGAAAGAGAAAACAGGTATTTTCGTACTATTCTACAATTTGAAAAAAGAATGTCAGACCTGTATACATCTCATTGACGAACACATTAATTCGTTTCTGAGCGTACACATTAGTGTCCTTTTGCTTTAAACATAAATTTGGCACATTTAATTGAAACATAAATCTGGCATACAACGTGTCTACAAATATTTGTAACAAACAATGACAACATCATCAAAGGATATATATTTTTGTAACTTTCAAAGGTATACATCTCTTTGTAGTCGACTGTACTCCGCACTCCGTGTGTGTCAGATACTCAGTATCTATAACTATATGTAGTCTGTGGCCTGAGCACAGAACACTATCGCCGCATTCCAAGTTAGACCATAATCGCTGACAGCGCTCACAGCGATAAATAGCGTTCCGATTTAGATATCACGATCATGACAGCTGACAATTCGCTCACAGTGACATTTCTATAGGCCATGGTCGGCGTTATCGCAAGATGGCGCATGTCATGACGTCATCTATGACGATTCACGGGACATCGTTATCGCGCTCACGCTAACTCGGAACAGTTGTAAGCGCGCTCAAATTGATTACATCCAATTCGGAAAGCAGCCTATTACTCCTAGCGGAGGGCCTGAGGTCTGTGGTGTGTGTCCTCCTCCGTGTCCCTACTCCCTACTCCCTGGTCTCCCTGTCTCTGTTACGGCTGTCACTGGTCAGTACATCATGTCACAGACTATATTAAATAATATCATATTATTATTACTAACAAAGCCATAGTTTTGAGGATGGTTTTATATATTTTTTAAACATTGAAATGAACAGAGCCAAAAAATTACGTACTATCCAACCAGTTGGTGTAAGTAACGCTTTCACATTGTCAGACTACAACGCGAGGTGTTTTTGGTTTTTAGCTGGCTAATGCGAAAGAACTGTCGTGGCTGCATTCCGAATTGCGGTGTAATCGATTTGAGTGGGCTTTCTTGGACTCATGACATGCGCCATCTTTCGATCATGCCCTAAATTAATATTTTCGCCGTGAGCGCTGTCAAAAATGATAGTTGTGCTTGTGCTGTTTCCTTTTTTTTATACCCAATCGGCCTTTCTTGTGCGAGGTTTGGGCCTTGACCTTGCACGAGCCACAGACATATAAAGAGTAGCCGACCAAACATTCGCTAAAATTGCGTAGCCATTACGCA
The DNA here is from genome assembly GCA_963555695.1 of Dasypolia templi. Classification (NCBI taxonomy): domain Eukaryota; kingdom Metazoa; phylum Arthropoda; class Insecta; order Lepidoptera; family Noctuidae; genus Dasypolia; species Dasypolia templi. The sequence goes on along the minus strand of OY743163.1, from coordinate 5,310,143 downwards.
CTAGACATGCGCAAAACAGTGCGTTTTAAAGTGATGTTATATGACATTACATTTCGTACCGAGGAATGTTGCATTACACCATGACTCCAAACATGACGCGAAATGACGCGCCACACGCGATGGCTATTGTAATGAAATGCTCGCGTTGTAGAAGATATACAACATTTCATGAGATACCGCATTAAATTGTGATGTGCAATGCGCCCTCGCTTCGCCGAATTGCACACTTGCTTTTGTTATCATATTCATAAAGTAGTTTTTCCTTCATACTTAATAATTCAATAATTACACAATCATACAAAATAACACAATACTCAATATTTGTATTTGTTTCGTGTTACTGTTTTGTATTGTATTACGTATGGCGCGCGCGGCAAATCATAACGCGTAACTGTCATAGCGTCATACATTACTACAGCGCGAGTCATGTCATGATTTAAAACATCACGTAGGCCTAGGCAGTCCGCGGTGTCAATTAAACGTAAACCTTAAAGCGTCAACAAAACGGTTCTTTATAATATTTCACTTATTTCGCAGCCAGCCGACCGGCGCATGCTCCTTCTCACTTGCTCACACAGCGAAAATTACCGAGAGAAGTTTACGAACACCGAACAGCGCGCCGCGGCCCGCGCGTCAATGCGTCATGTTTGAATGTCATGTGCCATGCTTAATTTGGTCGAGTCATGTGTAATGCTACATTACGCGGTCGGGATATATGACGCGCAATGCAACAATCGCATTAATTACACAAGTCTATTACGCACACTTATGGAATGTAGTCTTTATAGGACCGGAGTGCGGCCGGTTGCCACCGAAATTCTCGTAAAAAGTGTAGAGAAATTATCAAAAAACTCTTAACGATTAGAACCACTTATCTATTAAGGTGATTATTGTGAAAGGCGACTATGAGAGAATTTTAAGAGGACGACTGGAAGCAGTCAAATCTCCTCCTTTGACGACCGGCTTGGCGACATATATACACATACTGTTGACATCAGTATCGTATGGAAGAACTGGCTCTGCAGTGTTAAACCCGCATGCCCAGCTTGGTGAAACCTAGAGTTAAGATGTTGGTATGCCTGACAGTTAGTCCATGAATATATAATAATTTTGAAGTAATAGAACGAATTTATTGAATATTTTAAAATATTTGTATTTTACTTGTTTAAGAATAACACTTGATTTTAAAGATGATTTCTCTGAGACCAATTTGTGTATGTGCATACGTTCATTCATGAATTGCAGATGATGTTATTATGATGACCTTATTACACGTTCTCCGAGGTAAGTCAAGGGAGTATAAATGAACCTTTGGAATTCACTTTAATCATTAATGATCTGCCAACAGTCTTGAAAGAGGCGAAGTATCTACTGTTTGCAGATGACTTAAAATTATTCCTAAACGTAGAGGACACTGCCGACTGTAATCGGCTCCAGTCTGATATTGAAAATGTAATCCAATGGAGAAAATCGAACCAGCTGCATTTTAATATTACAAAGTGTTGTGTGATGAGCTACAGCCGCGCACGTGCTCCATTACCGCATCATTACGAAATGGACAGCGTAGTTATGCCGCGCATCTCACATGTATTAGACCTGGGGTACAGATGGTATCTCAGCTGTCCTTCCACAAGCACATAGTGGAGATTTGCGGCAGTGCTTTCAGAAATCTCGGTTTTATCTTGAGACAGTGTAAGGATTTTACCGATTCTGCAGGTGTTAAAGTTTTAAATAACCTACTAAGTTTACCCCTATGACACGAGCCGCACGTATTATTCATGTTGTGAAGTTCAGTGCAAAAAATTGGAAATCACAGAAAAGCTTTTGACATTAAACAAACAAAAAGTAAGAATTTTCATTGTCCATGACAAATTAATATTGAGCCAAAGTTACTATGGATATCTGACATTGTTCTTTGTGTACCTACTTAGTGCTAAATTCGAAAGTGAATCTGAGCACGATCGGTACAGCTCTTATACGTAGTTTATGTAATGATCGCATTCGTTTTCATTGGTGAAATTCGCCCTAAGACATTGTGACTTATAACAACGCCTTGGATAAGTCTGTGTTAACATAACAAAACATCACGCCTGTAATCCCAGAAGGGTTAGGCAGAGGTGTACCTCCTATAGTACACCCACATTTCACCAGTTATGTTTAAGTCCCATGTAATAGGGGGCGAGCCTATTGCCATCAACCGGGCGCAAATCCAGACTCCGGCACCCTAATTGCGTAATACACAATCAATCGGAATCTGAATCGTTTTGAAACAGATTGCTAATACATTGCTTCATGAGTTCGATAAAAAAATTCTGCTCAACAATGTAAATAACGCAATGAATTTTTCGGACCTGTCATAATCAAACAGATTAGTCGTTATCGTTTACCAAAATGTGTTACGCAATTAGGCTGCGGGCTGCTACTGAGAAATTCTAGATAGAAAAACCCAATAACACTATGCCCGACCTGGGAATCCAACCCAGGACCTCATGCTCATCAGTAGCTCTTGCGACCACTACTTATAATTGTAATTTAAATAAATAAATGCTGGCTAACAATATGGCGGCGCAGGCTAAACAAGCTACGCGTCAAATTTTGTCTATTTAAGAGTCAGTGTGAGAATAGGTGACAGAACGAGATACTATTTACGACTTGTCGCTTAGCAAGAAAAAGATAACGAATCACGTTCATCTATATAACTAGGGACTAATGTTTGGCCTGCTACTCTTTATCTAAGTCTGTGGCGCGAGCACTATGAGCGCGTTCACGATCGTTCCGAATTGTTGACAGCTCTCAGCTGTCAAAATCGTGATATCTAAATCGGAACGCAAATCATTGTTGTGAGCGCTGTGAGCGATTATGGTCTAGGGATGTTGGAAGTGTAAAAATATTTCGATATATCGAAATTTAATAAAATATCAATATCGACCTCGATATATCGAGGAAAAAATATCGATATATCGATACATCGGGCAAATTTTCAGAAATGTTCGGTTTCAAAATAATAATGTACGTAGTTCAGTCTGGTTCAATAAGAGGTTATATTGATTTTTATACATATTGCACAATATATTAATGTATGAGAATCTTAATAAAACGAAGATATTTTAATTATTATTCTTAAATTTATTATGCAAAATTAGAAAATATCAAAAGCTATATATGTAGCAATATTGTAATATTTTTAAGACTTATTTATTACTTCAGGCAAACCAGTATTTGTCCGGTAGTGAAAGTAGATAAATTCTGCTCTTCACATGCTCCGCTGTCATGTGGCTTTGAATTACTGTTAAAATATTCTGTTGTTATTAACAGAATATAATACATACATAATCAGGCTATTATGTTCCCACTGCTGAAACACAGGCCTCCTCTCTGTGAGAGGGAATGGGCCGTAATCCAACATAATATAATGCACAAAATACAATCTCCACTTACATTTTTAACTAAAAACGCTAATCGGTTTTTTTGTTAACTAATTATTGTATTTTCTCTATAAGTGATTATTGTAATCGTTTGAGAAAACAAATGTCTTGAACAGTAATAAAATAAATTTGAAAACATATCGTTTTCGATACGATTTTCTAAATTGAATATTTTGTGTCGATATATCGATGTATCGGTTCAGAATATATCGGCTAAAAATATCGATTTATCGAATAAAAAATATCGATACATCGATGTTTCGATATTTTTTCAACAAACCTAAAATGGTCTAATTCGGAATGTACCCCAATACCGTCTTGCTGTCACTTAGCGTGTTGGTTCTCCGTGTTCTTTGTGTGCGTTCCATTCGTACAATTTATAAAAAAGAGCATCAAATGTATGTCGTTTTCTTTCATATAAGATTTATTAGATAGAGAGAAAACATAACGTCATTGACTCATTTCACAAAAAATATTACTCTGCCAGCTGGGTAAACCCCGTAGACGTAGAGGTTATGGAAAATTGTTATTGATTTTTAAATAACGTTTAAGACTGAATATTGTATTAAAATGAAGATTTACACAAATCAAAACAACACTTCTACGTTAAAGCTGCTCATTGCGGCTAACTTAGCGGGAAAGAAAGTTGATCTTGTTAGTGCATCTTTCGAAGGTAGGTGCATTTTCCTCTTGTCATTAGTTAGAGAATTAATTTTAATAGTCTTAGTGTATTTAGTGTCTCTCATCTGTATTAATGTCTACATTTGCATGCATTTCATGTATGTATTGGTAAACGGTGCAATTCCTGTGAATACCTAATATTTAATTTTTTTACACAATATTTTTTAAGATTCTCCATGCTTGAGTCTGCCATTGAGAAATTTAATCATGTCTGTTTGTCTATGTACACTACTCAATTCCATATTTAAAAGAAGAACCATTATTTAAAATGGCAAATCATCAAATTATACTATTATTTCAGTCATTAAATGACAATAGAATCATAAGTATTGTGTCAGAAAACCTTTAAACACCTGTTTCTTTTATCTTGACTAATAAAGGTGGTTTTTCCATAATGATTTTAGTTCCTATAAGATTCCTATTTCCTGCCTGACAGAATAAATTTGCTCCAAAGCTTAACTTGTGCCTAGGTTCTGAGGTACTTTACTGCCACAGTTTATGCTTTTGTCTTCAGCTACTCATATAGCCATTCACATTCATACTCAAATGGTCCAATATCTTGACTCATTGAGATTTTTAACTCTCCTCTACAAATAATTCGCTTAAACAGTCAATTTGTTGAAACTCAGAAACTCGGTTTATAAAGCCAGAAAAAAGAAAAATAAGAGAAAATACAATATTTAGAGACAATACTTTTTTGTAAACGGGATTTTTAAATCGAGCCACCATATAATATATCTACAACATCAAAATAATTATTATGTGTCAAAAAAAGGTTATATTCAGTTTTGAAGTCAACATAGTACTTGCCATAATTTTGTTGTCAACATTGTTTCAAATTCGAATTCACAAACACCTAAAATGTTACAGATCTATAGCTATACAGAAAAATGTTGGGTGGCTCCATTCAGGTGTCTGAGGTGGAGTTCATCTAAAATAACAGGAAAAACATTCTCCAGTTACCAGTTTTTTTATTTGCTTTGAGGTGCATTTTCTAAACAAATAAATACAATTAAAGTGTCTGTTTTACTGAAATAGCAAAATAAATGCTTACTTGTTATTACAAGGCACATTCAAACCAATTCTCATACAAAAGTTAAATAAATAAAGTATTTATTTTTTATTTATTTTATTTAGTAATGTATGTATGATAATAATATTTACACCTACTTAACTCCATCAACCAGTGATAAGTTTATATTGATGTTCTTTATCTAGCATCTATGTTTGCATGGCTTAAAATAACTATTGTAAGCACTTAATAAATAACGGATTAATCGTTGGTGGTTAGTGGTTAGGCAGAGGTGTAGAACACCCAATTTTCCCAGTTACTTAAACATCCCGGGCTCAAATCCAGACTGGGTTGCTACTGAGGAATGGCAGATTGAAAAACGGGAATCGAACCCAGGACCCCATGCTTAGCAGTAGCGCTTGCGACCACATGACGAACGAGGCAGTTCAGACACGAAGGAGACTGGCTTTTGCCCGCGACTTTGCCCTCTTGAAATGTATTGTACCCCCGTCGCCCCAGTCGGATCGGTTTTTGCTTAGCATTCTCTCTGCTCGGCTCCTTAGGGTTGTAGGGTGATATAACCTTCCTTAAGACCGGATCCGGGACCGGAGTTGGAGTCTTTTCACACGACCTCAACATAAACATATCGAACCCGCTGGGAATGTTCAACACTGTCTATCAGGCGGAGTGTGTGGGCATTATACAAGCGGTATACGCCATAGAAACCAGGAAAGTTACGGACACACATATACGTATACTCTCCGACAGCACCTCAGTCCTCCAATCATTGAAGAAAAAATATATTACCTCAAGTATAGTACTAGAATGTCACAAGGCTCTAGAACGAGTAACGGTATTAAACCGCAACACAGTGACACTGCAATGGATAAAAGGACACAGCGGATCGCTGGGCAATGACGCAGCTGACGAATTAGCCAGGAGAGCATCCAGCACGTCGGCATGCGGGCCTGAACCCATCATACCCATCCCCTGCAACCAGATACGCAGGTGGCTGCAGGAGTCCACCCATGCACAAGCCGAGAGGTGGTGGACCTCGACACCAGGCTGCAGGCAGTCTAAGGAAGCCTTGCCATCCTTAGACGACAGGTTAACCAGACGTTTATTACGTCTGAATAGAAATGGCCTGCGCCTGATGACGGGGACCATCACAGGACACTGCTCGCTGAATAAGCACTTCTACACAATAGGTATAACGGACAGCCCTCTGTGCAGAGCTTGCATGGAGTCGGACGAGACCGTTGCGCACGTGCTCTTTGAGTGCACAGGCGTTACCCAGATTAGAACAGAAACACTCGGGACACTCGGATCTTACACAGAGGTTCTCAACAGACCAGAAGCTTTGATCGGCTTCTGGAGGGAGGTGGGCTGGTTGGAATAAAAACCACCGACGGCCGCTATGGCCCACGTACAATGGTCCACATGTAGGACTAAGTGCGGAAACCATACCCTCTAACATAGAACCTTCCTTAAGATTTGGCCAGTAGTTCCAGAGAGTACTCCCTTCATATAAACAAATTTGTCCTCTTTATAATATTAGTATAGATTGTTGTGAACAGGTGATAGCTAAATAGCCTTGGCAAAGGCCGTTATAGCATAATAAGTGCCGATTTCACCAATATAACTGAACTCGTTCAGCACTTTTAAACCTAGTTCAAGAGCTGTCAGTATCAATATTCCATAGCAAATTATGACACTGACCGTTGTTAAACATAGTTTTTGTGCTGATCGCGTTCGGTTTCATTGTTGAAATCAGCCCTTGGTCTATAACATTTCCACTGCTGGGGCACGGGCCTCCTCTCAGTGAGAGTGAGGAGACCGTAATCCACCTCACAGGCCCTGGCATTATCGTCAGCTTCGCAAACGTTTTCTTCTTTCATATTCCCCTGTCAACCGCCTCGCTATCACTCACTGCCTTCTCTTTCATATAATTCCTCACACAATCAATATATCTTTTCTTTGGCCTTCTTAACCTTCACCATCTATGAACATTGATATTCGTCACTCTTGTAGTCACATGCGTTTCCCGGTTTCCTCCCTCCTCATTGTTGTCTTTTATAATCAGTGTAGTGGTGGCCTAGTGGTAACGGCTCCGACTTACGAGTTGTAGGTCTTGGGTTCGAACCCAGGCAGGCGCTTTACTTTGTGTAATTTGTTCACCACATCTGCCAACCCGCACTGGGCCTGCGAATTTGATAACGGGCCGTTATCAAATTCGCAGGCCCAGTACTCCCTCTCACAGAGAGGAGGCCTGTGTCCCAGCAGTGGGAATGTTGTAGTCTGATTATGCATCATTGTCATCATCATCATCTTACCCTGGCGTTATCTACTAACATATAAAATTCTCGTGGGCCAATTTTTGTTACCAAACTCCTCTGAAACGGCTGGACCGATTTGTATAAAGTTTTGTGTGCATAACGGGTAGGTCTAAGAATCGGCCAACATCTATTTTTCAACAAAAATACCGGCCAAGTGCGAGTCGGACTCGCGCACCGAGGGTTCCGTACAAACCTGTAGGTATATAAGTAAAAGTTCACACGCGTTCATGAGGAAAGGGGTTTAAAATTATTAAAAATATTTTTATCATGTGATGGAACAAAAACATTAAGGTTTTCTAAATTTTTCCTTTATCTGTGCTATAAGACGTTGCTTCGTACCAAATTGCAAGGTTCTGAGTTCACGGGAAGTACCCTGTAGGTTTTGATTCCCTTGCGAGTGTCGAAAATTTACGGCATAAACGTCTGTATCTTTTGATTGCGTTGGCTTAGAAGTTTGGATTTTTCACAGCTCCAAGGGACAGTAGACCTGAGTATTAGAGAGAAATTCCATCTTGATACTTCCACGCATTCCTGAGAAAAAGGGTCTTGACGGACAGACAGACGGACGGACGGACAACAAACTGATCCTATAAGGGTTCCGTTTTTTCCTTTCGAGGTACGGAACTCTAATAAAAGAAGCAAAACAACGTTTGCGGGTTCAGCTAGTGTATACTATTATCATTAACTTCGCACTAGTCTGCTTTTATTCGTCCCATTTATGAAAGCCGGCAAATATCATGAACAAAATGGCGCTGACCTTTGACTTGTATTGCATGCAAACGCGCCCCCACGCCCCATACTATCCTAAAATGGCTAATGACTAGGAAATGCAATCTAGTACAGTCCGCGAGTACTATGCTAAGCTTCGCATTTGTGTGAGTGCACATAGCGAAGCTTTGCTTGGCAATCGCTCAATCGGACAATGCGAAAGCGCGATCGCGCGATCATATTGGTGCACTGGCAAAGCTCAGCTTAGGCCTCGCGGACAGTACTTGAATCAATCTCGTTCGAGCGAGATTACGAACGCGATCTCGAAACTGAGCGCGCTTGACCTAACACACTATGCTTCAAAATAATAAATACATGATATGCTTCAACGTATAATTTATTGTGTGCATGATGGGGCTCGTGGCTAAATAATAACAGCCGCACGGGTCTATAGAAGGTTAAGCTACACTGGCCGAGGTCGGTCTGTGCATGCGATGGGAGTGACCATCCATTACATACTGAGACCTCTCCGTGCCTCGGAAATGTCGTAAAGCCGTTGGTCCCGGCTCTCATTTGTAGATCTTTGACAGTCGTTACGGGTAGTCAGCAGCCCGAGAGTCTGACAACCAGTCTTACCAAGGGTTGTGGAGGTCAGATACACAGTCGCTCCATTTAAAACTTATTTATTTATTCACAAAATCCATAGCCCTTTAACAAAAAAAAAAAACTACTACTACTACTTTAAAATACTGGTATTCAGCTTCAGGGTAGACTGGAAGCCTCCCCCAACATAGTTAGGACCTTCTGATCGACCCTTGCGGCTGTTATCAAGACATAGCAAGTGGGTACCACCTCTATCCTTCTTAATTTATATATAATAGTCGATGCCAAAAGTAATTGATGAAATTGTAAACAAACCCGGGTCTCAGGTGAAATTGTCACCCAATCACTCACTAAAGTGTAGACAAACCCGGGTCTCAGATGAAATCGTCACGTAATCACTCACTAAAGTGTAGACAAACCCGGGTCTCAGATGAAACTGTCACGCAATCGCTCACTAAAGTGTAGACAAACCCGGGTCTCAGATGAAATTGTCACGTAATCACTCACTAAAGTGTAGACAAACCCGGGTCTCAGATGAAATTGTCACGCAATCGCTCACTAAAGTGTAGACAAACCCGGGTCTCAGATGAAATTGTCACGCAATCGCTCACTAAAGTGTAAACAAACCCGCGTGTGAGGTGAAATTGTTGCGGAATCACTCACTAAAGTGTAAACAAACCCGCGTGTGAGGTGAAATTGTCACGGAATCACTCACTAAAGGGTTAGGTTTACTCTATCTGTATGACCTTTATTCACTGAAATTCATGAGAGTTAGTTTTTTTTAGCATTACCATAGGTTTTTGTATAAATAAAGATTTTTAATATTATTATTATTTATTTATAACACAACACATTCATGTGTATATAGATGGTTTCAACATTATAATCATAGCTCTATTTCCAACGTCGTTAAAATTTAATTGACAAATCACCATTAAATTGCTGAGAATCTCAGCCTAATTTGAAATGGCTTTTGATTTCGTTTACCTTTCCATCAAATACTTTTGGAGCAGGCCATGCATTACCTAAAAGCAACTGTCATCTCTACCTTCCTTAACACTGAAGCTTCTGAACTAACCTTGGGTAACGGTAACTGAGCGTCCGTCTGTGATTGCAGACGATGTATTCGCAGGGCCGCGCCAGCTCCCTCTACTAGAAGTGGACGATAATGTGAGCTTCTTCTCGAGTAACGCCGCGGCGCAGTACCTGTTTCCTGTGTTGGATCTGTCTGATGATGGGCAGTGGTATGTCTAAGTTTTTATTATTGTAGCAAGAGAAAGTGGCAAATCTAGAGCAATAAATCGCTATACATTTATTTCGTTTGCAATCAAGCCCTGTGCTACGGTTTCCTAGTAAGCGATTCTGTCATAGTATAGCGGTCGTCATGAAAATCTACCATTTTCACCAGTATTTGACATTTAGCCTCGTACACACTGGCTAGACGCTACATCCTGACACAAAGACACCGCGTGTCGCGTAACGAGCGGTGCTTTTGTGTCGCGCCGTCGCGTTCTCAAAAAACGCTCTGTATTAGGACAGCCGATAATGTGTGCCGATCACCGCTTTCTTAGAAAAAACCAAAGCTTTATTCAATTTGATCAGTAACAAATAGTAGTAAGTTTTAAGTGGTTTTAGATGGTTTGTTAATTTTGATATATTAGAGACCTATGTCCTTAACATAACCAGACCACAGATAATATAATACTACGTACAGATACCCAATCCCATACAAAGAACTGAAACCTCCCTAAGTCTGGCAATTGAGCTGGCAATTTTTGGTCGTCAATTTTTTCAACAGATGGCAGCATCAGCGACTCACTAATTGCCAGACTGTAGTTTGACAACGCATCTAGGAGTCGACCTACTTTTAAAACGTTTCGTGCCATCCTTTTTATATAAAGTTTTATAGTTCCGGGTTCAGAATAACATGTTATTAGATTTCTTTTATCTTTCTATGTAAAAAATAAAAAATAAATAAAGTAGGTGATTTAAATAAGCCAGCCATGGTCCTGACCAATTGAGTAAAACGCCATCTATTGCAAAAAGCTCCAAATAAAATGATGAACAGATATCATTACAAGGGTTCGAATTGAAGATACAGGCTTCATTTTAATTTTATTTTTAAAATACGTGCATTATGAGTGGAAATGGATACAACAGCACTTAACAAGTAAGTTTTCACTTTTACCAATCATATTTCAGGCAAAATTCTGCCGTTTATCGGTTTTAATTGATTGTTAATTTCATAATGGTTACCTATGCTGCCATCTATCATTTTTTTTCAAGATAGATTATAATTTGTTCGAGTTGAGACCCCATGACCAGATTATAATGTCCCCACTGTTCCCAGGGCTCCTCTGTGAGAGTGAGTGGACTATAATCCACCACTTGCCCAGTGCCGGTTGGCGGGATCGTCACGTAGTTACCTTCTAATGAACCCATTATTAAACGGAGAAGAATAAGTTCAGCAAAAGATAAATACGTAATTACCGTAATTACCTGTTGGTATAAATTCATCCAATGAGCTTTAATGGGAAAGCGAGTGGGGACTTTGAGTGCATGCATGCGAAGCTATTGTTTATGCATGCCTAACATGCTCGCAGTTATGAGTTTGAAAAGCTTTTTATTAATATTGAATCTTGACTGAATTCTAAATAAGTAATGCAACTTAGCTAGAATACTTTACCAGAACCTTTGGCTACCACGATACAGTGGCACGTGTTCCCCGTCCGGCTGACGTGACAAGCATAAGCCTGGCATTCCACCAGAGCGAAGCTACTATTTGATTTATTCATTAAAGTTTAATGCATAAAAAATACCGTACAAAGGCGGACTTAATGAGGACATGACAGAAAATCAATTCGAAAAATAAAATAAAATAAATTATTTCTTTATGTAGGGTTGTACAAACACTTATACACGTCAATCATATTTTACAAACTAGATGAGGTAGGCGTTTCCTATCTGAATACTCTGAGAAGAAAGGCCGAAACAAACTCAAAGGCCACAGTTTTTTTTATGGTCCGATCATGTGAAGACATGTGTATTGATATCTGAAATGGTCTTTTGAGGAAAGAACCACACAGATTGAGTATACCTGTCCAGCCAGTGCAAGCGTTTTTCAGTAATCGTGCAGCTCAACCCAAAACTTAATCAGCTCAACGATTCGACAAACAATATAAAAAAAGGTCATTTGTAAAATGATTGAACAGCTCTATTCTGCAAAACAAAGATGGCCTGAATGTCGGCGGCATTTCTTCACAACAGAATACCGTACGACATTACACTATGAAGATAGCAAAAGTGTACTAAACGGGCTGTGTCTATGTCTGTTAAATTAAGAATTTTTGTGACAACGTAGGCAGGCTTAGTTTTTTTAACAATCTCACTAATATTATAAACGCGAAAGTTTGTGAGGATGGATGGATGTTTCTTACTCTTTCACGCAAAATCTACTAAACGGATTTTGATGAAACTACAGTAACACATAGGCTACAATTAATATAGATTTTGTGTGATTTGGCCATAATATAACGATACCTATCAAAAAAGGCGCAAAAATTCTGCCCTCTGAGAGATATCTTGTCGTGCGCTGCCTAAACCGTTAGACTTACACGAATAAGATGTATAGTGGGATTGGAAACAGTTCTAAATAAAAGTCCGTGCCAGCATATATCTATCTTTTAGGTATTAAAGCTATTATAGTCAAAATAGTAAGCCATAAATACATTTAAATTGGATACTTTTTTTACAATGCACGTTTTAAAGCATTTAGTTAATTCTTATCAAAATTAATACCTTTGTCGCTTTCGGTATTAAATGTAGATAAACTTTGTCTTTTACACTAAGTAGTTTGGACGGATGGTTCAAAAGTTACCACAGTAAGAACGAAAGCGCGGGCGGCGCGCAAAGCGGGGCTGTGATGTTTCACGGCTGATCCGCTGAACTGTGTCTGAAGCCTGGGGAAGGACATAAACTACTATTGATCAAACACCACGCGGGCGAAGCCGCTGGCGGAAGCTAGTTTATTTATATGTGGGCACCACTAAAGCTTAGCTTCCAAAGTTAAGCCCAAGAATACTGTGCTGTCTTCACGTTTCAATTCTTCGTCCCTTATCAACACATTTGTTTTCACCTGCCTAACGTGAGGTAGCGTAAACTTCCTTCTTCGTATTTGACAAATCAGCAGAGATCCACGCTCGAGGTTTGCCAGAAGGCTATGGTTCGGAGTATTCTGGGTATCAAACTAACAGGACGGGTTACGAATACGACCATCCGTTCCATCACAACGATAATTGATGCCAGTTGGAAAACTAAATTCCAATTTAGCCACGCTAAATCGGAATTATGCTGGACACATCTGCCGCATGTCAGACGACCATTGGGCCAGACTTACGACCCAATAGGTCCCTCTTAATGGCAAATGACTTCGCGGTAGGCCCACACGGAGATGGCGGGATGAGCTGGAGTCCTTCAACAAGAACTGGTCCTTAGCAGCTTTAAACAGAGAGAAGTGGAAAGAGAGTCGGGAGGCCTTTGCCCTGCAGTCGGACATCACGGGCTTTTATATAATAAAACAATATTTTTGCTAACTGCTCCACTTCCACACATAGCTCTGATGAAGCCAGCTGTATTCAGTAATCAGTTATGCTGTCTTATAACGATCACACCTTAGAACTTTACGTCGACGGAAAAAGAATGGCTAAAATAAAAAAAATTGCCCACAATTGCCCTAGCTCCGAAAAAAAAGCTTACTGTTTTAAGTTTTTTTGTTTTAAGAATCTTTTATGTATCTTTGTGACTGCTCACTAACCAAGGAAAACTTCCTCCAGTCAACAATTACAAGAATGGGAAGCGACGCGACTACACCCTGCCGTGTCGACAGTACTGACTGCAAAGAACGTCGCCTCTGATCTCAAGCAGTCTCTGCAAGCACTGCTGTCTACTGCCAACGACATGCTGCAGACACACAAGTATATGCTGGGGGTGAGTTGTATACAGATGTAATGTAAGAATGGGAAGCGACGCAGCTCCACCCGGCCGTGTCGTCAGTACTGACTGCAAAGAACGTCGCCTCTGATTTCAAGCAGTCGCTGCAAGCACTGCTGTCTACTGGCTTCAACACGCTGCAGACACAGAAGTATATGTTGGGGGTGAGTTGTATACAGATATAGTGTAAGAATGGGAAGCGACGCGGCTCCACCTATGTATTTCGATTCCTGTTAAAACTGCTCATGAGACTCATTGTCTCTGGGATGGGATATCTTTGTCTGCATGTTTTATAACGTTTTCACCAACCCTTACTTAATACAAGTGATTTAAGTAAGTTTTTTCGATGAGTTTAGGGCTTGTTAGGAAGCCCTACACATTTATTTCATCTTGTTTCTTTTACTGCACACCACCAAGGTCTCGATTTTCCTTCCTTTTCTCCCTTTGAAGGCGTCTTTTAGAAGTAAAGTTAGTGTCTCCTCACGTTTGACAGGAATGTATTCCGTATTTTGTGGAATCTTAATCAGATTCAGCCATTTCTTTGGTTTGCTGTCTACTTAATCTTAACTTGCGTAAAAATGATTGTTCACTATAGTTAAAGTTACTTTTTACAGGACAAACTTTCCCCAGTGGACATATCAGTATGGAGCACGTTATACCCGATCTACTACAACCCAGAGCTGAAACAGGTCTACATTGCAGAATGTAGCAACATCGTGCGGTGGATCGAACAGCTTGCCAGTGCTAAGGCTGTCCAGGTAAGATCGACATTGTTGACAAAACAATATGGAAATATTTTTTAAGCAAATTGACACCCTGCGTCTTTTTGACATGTTACAGACATTTTGAAAATAATAAAAATAACTTAGATTAATGATTGGTCTCGCTGCGCTAAACTAGATACCGCCGGCGTACTTGTCAAATGCGGCAACAAATACCATGCCAAAGTAGGCGTACCCGAGCCAGTCACACTGGAATCTGTCTGTCACGTGGACGTGCCGAATATTTAATTAAATTTTGGCCATAATCCGAAGTAAAATGCCAGTTTGCGTAGTGAAACTTTGTTACAATAATACTACAAGAATTGAGAAGGACACTGGGACCACATACCATCAATAAGTATCGTATGATTTCGAAATTTCAACATATTATAACATTAACCCTAAACGCCATTTAGTGTTGCCGAGTAAGAGTTGTTAAGAGTCAAGTTCCCAGTGGTTGAGATTTTTATAAAATGTGAATTTATTGTTTTTTATTATATATCCTTATTCATTTGTCTAAACTAGTTCTATAAATAATTTAATGTTAGCTTTGTAATTTATACACATACGGTGTAAAAAAATTAGCAGACACTATTTCAAGGGGTGATTCTACCGATGAAAATGAACAACTTTCAAATCACAATAAAAATCGTTGTATGTAAATAATAATTAAAAAGTACCTTATACCTTCCTTTTTTATAAAGAAGAAACCTACGCTTAACCTATACACAAATATATTTATTCATTTGCTTTAATTTATTGTTCATTTTAAAGTATTTTCTGAGCTATATTTATAACTTAACTAATTGACCACAACATGAAATTATTTTCCAATTATCTCGGATAACAGTTGAGTAGCTGGTAACACAATTCTTCATGCACACTAGTTCTCAATGTCAACTGACAAAATGTCAAGTGACGATATCTTACACACATGACAATAATGAGTTGCCGCATTCACGGAGCTATTGTTTTTATAGAGCGCGGTATCTAGTCGAGCGCCGCGAGACCACAGAGCATCATTATAATACTGGTATAGTGTGCCATCTCACTGGATTTTTATGCCAACCTGTCACAAGTACCGCCACCTGGATTTCATGTTCCATAACTAACCAAACTATTATAGCTTTATTACTTGTACTCTAAACTATTTTAATTTGCTTTTGCATATATTTTCCGTAGTTGTAGATTGATTCATGTAAAACCATGTTTGGTAGCTTGAAATCAATTTTACAGTAGTTTGTAAATAAAAACTGCTCCACGCGAAATGTAATCAATCTACAATCATAGAAAATGTGCACATTTTTTCTTTTAGATTGTTTGTTAAGGTTAATTTAGTTTTTAATGAAACACGGTTGCTGCTGAATATTCAATAAATAGATATATTATCACGTTAGCAAATTACTAAACGTATCGGCCATTTTTTGCTTTCTTTTGACAGGTTCGTATTTTGACATTTGTAATTTTTTATTGCAATCTATGAACACAACAAACATATCTGCCCATAATTTAAATTTAAGTCTTAAAATTAAACACATTTTGAAAATAAATAAGAAATTTAAACAGCAATTTTAAACAACTATTAAGACTGAGTCGTTTTGTAGAGACATCTAGTGAGTCCTAAGTGAAATATTTGCCTTAAATTTACAGAACCAGATTACTAGATGGCGCACCTAAAAAAATAGCTGTGCACGTAAAGGCAACTTTACCCCCCCCCTGCGCGAGGCCTATCATTTATCTATGGAAAATTAATTAATTTGACTCAGGTTAAGTCACACAATATTCATACAACTGTCTGTATATTTAAATCAGAAAGAATGACAGTTGTGATTTAAATATACGGACAATGAAAGTTGGAAGCCAATTGGTTTAATCATTAGTTTGCCTCACCGCTTTCTATAAGTAAAAGTGACCTTATAACTGTCTGCCGATTTGAGTATTTTGTAGATAGCGTCGTGTGACGGGTCGTTGAGCTAACTTATATAGGGTTGAGCGGGTTGAGCTACACGATAACAGATGCACGCATGCCGTCTGTTGGGACAGCTCAACTCAAAGCTGCAATGGTTCTTTCTTCAAAAGGACCTTCCAGGCATTTCCCTGCATTGTTAAACTCACATAAAATCCTATTAATAAAATGTTTGGACTCTGAAAGAGACCATGACCTCTGAGTTTGTTTCGGCGTTTCTTCTCAGGGATCTGTCAGCTAAGAAATACCGGCGCCATAGAGTTTTAAAATATTGACCAACAAAATTTTGAAGTTTAAAGTATCTTATAAGATCTACTTACAGAAATAAACATTTATTTTCATTTCAAAGATTTTTTGCAATCAGCATGCGTAGCATGACCACTTCTATGTCTACTCTACGAAGAGAAGACAAGTAGAAATGTTTCTATAATCTGTCATTTTGTCTTATGTTTCTATATTGGCCATTCTACGCATGCCGATCAGTATTTCCAGAGATTACGTTTTTCAAACAAACAAACTAATTTACCTCTTTATAATATTAGTTACTAAAACTTGCTACTTCAGTAAAGAAAAAAAAGTCGACATAATTCGTTTTTCAGACACTTCGTTTCGTTTAAATTAGATCTGAAAGTTTACGTGTTTTGTTTACAGGAAGCTGTAAAACAGTGGGGTGGGTCAGCCACGGGGCCCTTTGGTGCGTCGTCAGCGCTCGGCATTCCTCAAGCCGCAAGCTTGTCTACACCTGTCGGGTGAGTTCAAGGAAACACAATAACATCCATCCTATGTAGGGTTACTCTCGGATACAGTTACTTTTATAAAAGTTGCGTTCATTAGAAGCGCACATCAATATTTTTAATTTAAACCGTGCTTTAAAGGGGGTGAGCCAGAAACCAAAGAGAAATCTTGACCTAGAGCTGCTATTGATAAATTCCTAATAGAAAAACCTCATACCAATTTGGCGACATTGGGAGACTTATGCGTTTAGGACGTAAACCAAAGAGAGACAGTGACGAAAAATAAATTCGCCGATTGACATGATTTTCTTTACAATTATAGGTCACCAGATGAAGGCGCTGCAGCAGAATTGGGACCGACAGCGGAAGAAATAGAGGCGGCTAAAGAGAACTGGGTTAATGGACTCAAGAAATTACAGAAGCCCCTTGTACCCGGGAAATTAGTGTAAGTATTGATAAGGTCTTATAATTTCCCATTACGAAACAAACATTTAAGTTTATATATTTTTTATCAGGAGGTTAATCAAAACAGTCTTCACTCATGGCGATAGGATTTATGAAACCAATTCTTCTTCTATCATCACGTCAAAAATAAGTCTTCACATAAATACTTACTTTCCGATAAAATTATGATTGGACACCTTCAAATTAATACTTAAACGAAATATGTACTGTTTTTCTGAAACAACAAATAGAACAAATTATTGATATTTTCTTTCAGTTTACCAGTAAAAGATCGGAAGAACATCCTCATCACATCAGCGCTTCCGTACGTGAACAATGTGCCACATCTGGGGAACATAATTGGTTGTGTGCTCTCCGCTGATATTTTTGCGAGGTAACGACACAAAAAAAAAAACTTCGACCCGTTTAGGTTGTATTATAAACTATTCCTTATTCGGTATAAAGTTCGGAATACAAAAATGACGAAGGGTTTAACTTAGAACTAAAAATACCTCGTTTTGTAATGAGACCATGAGTGAGAGCTTAAAATATGGTAGAGGAGTGAGAAGTGGGTAGGAATGCAAAAAAACAATGGGGGAGGGGAGGGTCGAGCATCAGAGTTTTTGCACAGAGTCAGAGCAAAAAGAGGTGTGGTAGTATGATTTTTGAGTGTAAAGGGATTTATTGATAGAATATATTGTTATAATTTTACAGGTATTGTCGATTATGTGACTACAACACATTGTACATATCTGGCACAGACGAATATGGTACTGCCACAGAAACTAAGGTCAGCTGATACTTAATTACCTATTTTAGACTAATTCATGCAATATTTTAAAAGGTTTTGGTCGAAGTTCTAAATAAGTCTTTGTTATAATATTTTCACGAGGTCCCATTTCTTGACCAATTAATTTATGTTCCTACCTTTTCTTTCAAAAAAAAAAAAAAACAATATAATTTGGTTAATTGTCTTTCAGGCGTTAGAGGAAGGCATATCTCCCCGAGAGATCTGTGACAAATACTTTGACATTCACAACAATGTATATCGGTGGTTCAACATTGGATTCGACTACTTCGGAAGGACCAGCACACCACAACAGACTGAGTAAGTAAATACAGTAACCGAGAAATAATAGTTTTATAAAGAGACTATCACACCGGTATGAGTGGCAAAAGACCACGCTATACAAAGTCGAATTTCTTTATTGGTGTGCCAGATATGGCCAGTGACTGTTGGCGGGTATCGCATCTCCGCCGCACAACTATAGCAGCAAAACCGCAGTAGTTCTGCCATGACACAGATATTATAATACTACGTACAGATACCCAATCCCATACAAAGAAATGACACCTCCCTAAGTCTGGCAATTGAACTGGCAATTTTTCGTCATAAAAATGTTCAACAGATGGCAGCATCAGCAATTCACTAATTGCCAGAGACAGTAGTTTTACGTCGCCATCTAGGAGTCGACCTATTTTTAAAACGTTTCGTGCCGTCCTTTTAAAATAAAGTTTTATACTTCCGGTTTCAGAAAAATCATGTTAATAGATTTATTTTATGTTTCTATGTAAAGAAATAGATTTAAAATAAGTTGTTTGATTAAAATTTGTGACTATAAAGGTTATTTTAAAGACAGTACAAATTGAGTAAAACACAATCTATTGCAAAGAGCTTTAAACATAACGATTAACAGATGACTACTTTTATCATTGTATGGGTTCGAATTGAAGGTAAAAGCTTATTTTATGTTTGTTTGTTGAAAAACGAGTGTGAATAGATAAATCAGCATTTAAAAAGGAAGTCTTGATTTTAACTAATCTTACTTTAGCCAAAATTCTGCCGTTTATCGCTTTCTAATGATTGTTAATTTCATAATGGTTACCTATGCTGCCATCTTTGACTTTTTTTGAAGACTAATTTTACAATGTTCTAGTTGAGACCCCATGGCCATGACTTGTCCGTTGTACGACAAGTGAAACAGAAGCGAAACTGTCTGTTCTAACGCACTGATGTGATTATGATTATATCTCGTACCTCCGAGATTTCGCCCATCGGCTCGGAAGCCGATTTACACCTCCGCTCTCAGCCCGCTATTTTGTTGCCGTGCCTCGTTTTTTCGCACATCTGTGGCAGTCGACAAACTTATATTATGTAAAGCGAAACTTATTTTATTTTTTGTAATATCGATGTGGATTTTACGAAGCATCAACATTTTGCGCCGATTGCTACAATAGGCATGATGTTTTTTTTTTTTATTGTTTGTTTCCAAATAGTGCAAACAATATTGTAAAAATTGTAAAAGCTTAAATAATTGCGAAGTTATAAACGTTTTAAAATTAGTGTTAGACAAGGACAGCACTAGCGTAGAACTGACGTCACGACTATGTAACTTCATACTAGCGCCATACATTGTTCGTGCCGCGTGACAAGGACAGAAATAATCCCCTCCAAAAACTTTAAAAGTGTTTAGCTTCTTAGTTCTTGATATTGACACCGATTTAACAAATATTTTCGATTATCTCATTTTTACTATGCCATCTTTATAATGACATAATTTTTTCGAACGTTTTTAATATTAGTCATCATCCCTATTCATCTGACGCTCATGATGTTACGCTACTCGAATCGCGACATAATGGCCGCATTCCGAGATAGACCATAATCGCTGACAGCGCTCACATCGATAATTAGACATTCCGATTTAGATATCACGATAATGACAGCTGATAGTTCGCTCACGGTGATATTTTTAAACGGCGTCATCGCAAGATGGCGCATGTCATGACATCATTTATGACGATTCGCATGACATCGTTATCGCGCTCACTCTAATTCGGTACGGACGTAAGCCCGCTCAAATCGATTACATCCCAATTCGGAAAGCAGGGAATGTAGTCATGTTCCTTAGCGGAATTCGTTTAGCGGTTTCCCACCGGTATTTTCGCGGCGGAGGTGTGCCACGGCCCTTTATGGTTAGTCTTTTTCTGACAGCAGGTTTACAAACTTACTGATTACAGACAACTTTAGAAATGGTTAACTCTTGTCTTCATTATAAAACGTAACGTCTCAGTCTGTCTGCTAGTGCTATAATCTATCTATACAGGGTGGAACGGACATCGACGCACAACCTGATACCATGGATTCATTACATGATTCTGGACCCCCCTTTTTTTTTTTGGGTGGGAATTCATCAAATGACTTCTCCCGCTCTGGGTGGAGCGGGACACGGGTGAATTTTACTGACTAAAATTCACCCGTGTTCCTTCAATTGCATGTACCAGGACCACGGTTACTCTTTCGAATTACCCGCGACCATGAGGCGTCGGCCCTATCAGACCCCGAACACAACGCGCCGTCGACCCGGGTCTGGTCCCTACCGAACGGCGAGCTACCTGCTAGAATCTGTTTGCGATTCCCGACGCCCAGGGCGTCTCCTGCGGCGACTAGGGGCGTGAGGGCGCAAGGCTCTCTCCCTCACGCGCTCCGCCTCCTCCTTCGCGAGCATTACTGCTTCGCAGAAGGAGGTGACGGCTTGCCATTCCCTCTCGCTCCGTACCAGGGCCGGACGCGAGAGATCGCCGCCGCAATTCGCCTCTGCGAGGACACTGCGGTGCTCCGC
This sequence comes from Dasypolia templi, assembly GCA_963555695.1. Taxonomy (NCBI): domain Eukaryota; kingdom Metazoa; phylum Arthropoda; class Insecta; order Lepidoptera; family Noctuidae; genus Dasypolia; species Dasypolia templi. Next base: position 5,288,861 of record OY743163.1, on the reverse strand, counting down.
CCAAGCTGGGCAGACCTCTACCGTATGGTCCATCGTGTCCTCCGGGCGATCCACACAATGGTGACACCCGGGCGATTCCTCCCGCCATATTCGAAACAGAACCTCCCGAAACTTCCGTGTCCGGTGAAGACCTGTGTCAGGCGGAAGGTGAGGACGTCGTGGCGCCTCTTCAACCACTCCTCAAAGAGGGGACTTACCGCCGCTATTGTGGCGTGTGAGTTGAAATTTTCTGTCGGTTATAAAAAAAAAAAATTGCTCTGCCATACATTTTGACCGCGTAGGTATTGCACTTTTCTATGAAACAGCAGTTTTTTTTATAATAACCGATGAAAAATTTCATCTTTTTCTTTCATCAGGCACTACATGCTCATATTTCGTGTTTGTGTGTGTGTCATTAACGTATTCACATTTTGTCCACAGAATAGCACAGAGGATGTTCTTAAAGCTGCGGGACAACGGGTTCGTGAGCTCACAGTCTGTCGATCAACTACTTTGTACGAATTGTGACCGATTCTTAGCTGACAGGTAAGATTTGTAACATTTATTTTGTCATAGACACTACCTCCCCCCCAGAACCCAATCCACCCGTCGCGTCTCATCACTTGCCCTCGCTTTCGCTTCGTTTTCGCTTCTCACTCTAATCCGACCTGTAGTTCCAGAGATCACTCCTACATACAAACTTACAAACTAATTTTTCCTCTTTATAAAATACTAGCTGACCGCCGCGAACTTTGTTCCGCCTTAGAGGCAATAATTGAGCAGATTTTGTTATTTTTAGCAAGTTAAGTTATATATTAATGATTCTTTATGGGTCATGTATATTGGTGCATGGGTTGCACTCTTCATAGGAGCACCTTGTGATAGACGACATTTTTCGTTTTATTATCAGGCGCAAGAACAAATAACGCAGATGGTCTTCCGACTCGTGAACATGCCACATATAATTTACCATAGGAACAACATTGATTTTTTAGATTCAGACCACAAACTTTCAAGGATTGGCTTTGTGGTTTGTTAATGGTTATGGCGAATGCAAGACGGATCGGAAATTGAAGTCGTTTATACTCAAACGGCATATCGGTTGGGATCATCGGGATCCTCGGAATAAGAACTTCCTGACCTTCGAATTTTTCTTTGAGTATTTATTTACTTACCACCAAACGCGTTCCGTTGCACAGTTTAGGTTGGTTTATGTTTCGAAGCATGATTACTAAGGAGTAAAGTAAATTGTGCGGTGAAAAGCCAGACATACCAAGGAGTTTAAAAATTCTATTGGATAGTTTCTGGCAACTTCTTCATTTGTTACACAGTCAATAGATTTGAATGAATGCAGTGTACCAATGATCTCATTCTGAATTATATAGTTTAAGTCATCTACATCTTTATTCTTAGCCGCCAAAATTGCTCACACACTCAAACTATTCATTATTTTTGTGGTTAGTAATGATCAGCCAAATCGGTTCAGCCGTTCTTGAGTTATAAATAGTGTAACTAACACGACTTTCTTTTATGAATATAGATTATAAAGCGGTAAAATATGTTTGTTTAGTAAATTCATAACACTGCGGTATGTCGGACGAGAAGATATTTCGACGTTTTCCCAGCCGAGTGGATTCGACGATTGACCGTTTTCTCGAAGTTGGACATACCTAACTGGACAGTTTGTCCTAGGTAAACATACTCGTCCACAACTTCGAGACTAGCATCTCCGATCTTCATGCAAGCGAGTGTAACATGGGCATTTGACATGACCTTTTTCCTGTCCATGTTTATTTTAAGACCCACTCTTTCGGAAGTTCTACTGAGGTCATCGAGCGTTGTACTGAGGTCCTCCATAGTCTCAGACATGCTCACTATATCGTCGGCAAACTGAAGGTGAGTGATGAATCTTCAAGACATCCTCCGTCCATCATGAGTGCAGCGGTGAACACTTTCGGAGAGATACCGTCCCCTGTCTCACACCTCGCTGCAAAAGGATAGGTTTCGAGGTCTGTGGGCCTATTGTGAGTTTATTTTAACCGTCTCGATTTTACGCATCGACCGAAAACTGAAAAAAGTTTTTATGAGGTTTTCTCACTTTTAAACACAGCAGTTTTGAAATTGATTTTCTATTTCAACAGCTTGAAATTAAATTTCCGTTTGCCGTTTTGTACGCCATGACATTGTACCATCGTTTTTTTTATACATTCGAACTCCCGCCTTCTTCCCATGGTGAAGGCAGAATCTACGAAACACCACCTGCATCCTTCCTTCTGCTTACTTGGCGTTTTTTTATCACCTCGAATTATCTTACTTATTGCCATTCTATTGTTGTCTTTCCCAATAGATTCGTAGAAGGCACATGTCCGTACCCCGGCTGCGGGTACGAGAGCGCGCGGGGCGATCAGTGCGACAAGTGTGGCAAGCTGATCACCGCGACAGAGCTCATACTGCCCAAATGTAAAGTGTGCGGACACACACCCACCATCACGCCGAGTGAGCAGCTGTTTATTGAGTTGGGACAGGTGAGATGACCATTCAAATCTTCAAATAGTGGATTTGCGGACCAATTAGATATTGGCCCGTGCTGGCCATATACTCATTTACATAATTGCTTATGATGGCCATTCAACTATTTACTCAAAGACTCATACTGGCCTAATACAATGACCTATGCTGCCTATTCACCTATTTACACAATGGCCCATGCTGGCTATTCACATTTCAACATAGTGGCCCACGCTGGCCATCGAAACTTACTCAGGGGTCCACTCTGGTTTTAAGGCACATAGCTTACAATTGGTCATTTAGGCTTATGTTGGCCAGTAACCCATTTGGACAGTTGCCCATATTGGTCAATAACCGTTTACCCAGAGGCCCTTTTACGTATTTGGACAATGCCTCATGTTGTCAACAAAGTTAACTTTTATTTCGTACACAGCTAGAACCTTCAATCCGCACCTGGATAAGCTCAGCAGAGAAGCAATGGTCCCCTCCCGCCCGAGCAGTATCGCGCGCGTGGATGAGAGAACCACTGCGAGCCAGGGCCGTGACGAGAGACCTGAAGTGGGGCGTGCCTGTGCCCATCGAGGGGTATACTAACAAGGTATATTTATTAATATTTGGCGGCAGGGACATGGACGCGCAACTTTACGCAGGGCACGTTGAAATATTTCGTCGGTAATTAAAAAAAAAATACATGAGAGAATCATGTGCTGAATTCAAGGGAACCGTTTCCGCGTCGATGCAACCATGTCACCCTGTATATTCTTTAAATAGATGGCAACACACAAAGAGGACGTAGCTTAAATTAATGGTCAAACCAGTCCTTGAAGGTCCACTACAAAATAATTAGAAGGAATCACAATACACAGGTCTTATAATATAAACCATCCGGACTCAGGTCAGAGTTTTTATGTCCCGGCTGTAATTGGTGGATCGTTGACGGTCGCACAGATAATATAATACTACGTACATATACCCAACCCCATACCACAGATATTATAATACTACGTACATATACCCAATCCCATACAAAGAAATGACACCTCCCTAAGTCTGGCAATTGAGCTGGCAATTTTTCGTCATCAAAATGTTCAACAGATGGCAGCATTAGAGATTCACTAATTGCCAGAGACTGTAGTTTTACAACGCCATCTAATAGTCGACCTACTTTTAAAACGTTTCGTGCCATCCTTTTTAATTAAAGTTTTATACTTCCGGTTTCAGAAAAACATGTAAATAGATTTCTTTTATATTTTTATGTAAAGAAATAGATTTAAAATAAGTTGTTTCATTTAAATTTGTGACTATAATAGTTGTTTTGAAGAGAGGACAAATTAAGTAAAACGCCATCTATTGCAAAGAGCTCTAAACAAAATGATTAACAGATGGCTACTTTTATCATTTTATGGGTTCGAATTGTAGTTAAAAGCTTCGTTTATGTTTTTTTGTTGAAAAACGAGTGTGAATAGATAAATCAGCATTTAACAAGGAAGTCTTGATTTTTACTAATATTACTTTAGCCAAAATTCTGCCGTTTATCGCTTTCTAATGATTGTTAATTTCATAATGGTTACATATGCTGCCATCTATGATTATTTTTGAAGACTAATTATAAAATGTTCTAGTTGAGACCCCATGCCCATACAAAGAAGTGACACCTCCCTAAGTCTGGGTATTGAGCTGGCTATTTTACTTCGTCCAAATTTTCAGTTACCAGCATCAGCGACTCACTAATTGCCAGAGACTGTAGTTTTACAAAGCCATCTAGGAGTCGTACCTACCTCCTTTTATATAAAGTTTTATATTTCCGGGTTCAGAAAAACATTTTAATAGATTTCTTTTATATTTCTAGGTAAAGCAACAGATAAAAAAAGTTGTTGGATTTAAATTTGTAACGATAGTGGTTACTGTGATGACGAGACAAATTGAATAAAATGCCATCTATTGATAAGAGCTCTAAACTCTCTCTCTCCAAACTCTACTTTTATCATTTTGTAGGTTCGAATTGAAGTTAAAGGCTTCTGAGGTTCTGATTATGAGTGTAAATAGAAAAATCAGAATTAAACAAGTTTTGATTTTTAATAAAGATTATTACTTTAGCCAAAATTATGCCGTTTATCGCTTTCTAATGATTGTTAATTTCATAATGGTTACCTATGCCATCTATGATTTTTTTTTCAAGACTAATTATAGTTTGTTCGAGTTGAGACCCCAGGATAGTCGTGACAGGTCGTCAGAAGCACGAAAGTCTGACAACCAGTCTTATTTGCATAAGCATAATCAGCCTGATGATGATGAGGTATTTGTATGACAACAAAGATGCGACGGCGACAATAAAAACTGTTAACTGCAAGGTTTTCAGCGATTTGCGTGCCATACATTTTCTCTCCCCTCCCCCATCTTTCAAGACGCCAATCGTGAAAGTCTGATCAACATGTTAATCTAAAAGTTTAGTTTATTCCTTCGTCAGGTATTCTACGTGTGGTTCGACGCGCCGATCGGCTATCTCAGTATCACACAGAACGCGACCAAGGAATTCGAAAAGTGGTGGAAACCTGACAAGGAGCATGATGTGAGTAGCTCATTCATTTATTATACTTTTTTGAAAATGCGCAAATAATAATAAAAATATAGTTATAAATAGAAAACGATGAGACTTGACAAATTGATTCAGGTTTGCAACAAAAAGAAGCATAAAGTTCGTTTATGCATTAAAATTCTTAATATTGCTTCTGCATTTCTGACAAAACTAAAACACACACAGCATTGCATATATGGCTGCTGTAACAACGTACCCATGTTATATTGTAACTTCCGCTTTCAACATGCGTAAGTTAAAAGCTGTAGGACATGTGTACGACAAACTGATTATTATTAAACAAATATATTTTATGTCCTAGGTGAAACTGTACCAGTTCATGGCTAAAGACAACGTGCCGTTCCACTGCGTCATGTTCCCGGCGACGCTGATGGGCGTCAACGAGGGACACGTACTCGTCAGCCATCTGTTCGCGACAGGTATATTATAAAGTCAGGAAAATAAGATGTAATATAGGCAAAACAACGAAATAATACATTGTAAAAGGGAAGATTTCTTCCTCATCAAAAGTTCACTAATAAAAAGTACGAAAAAAAAGTGTGCCTGATGAATGCATAAAAAAAAAGCGGTAACGTCATCTGAAATTACAGGCGCTGGTTTTCTACGCTACGGTTTCTTATAATACCGTCTCCGTCACATTCTTATCGGACGTCATGAAAATCGGAGGATTTGACATTAATGTGTCAAAAAACGCTCTGTCCACACCTATTCAAAAAACTATGTGCAGTAAAGAAAACACCAATACGTGCTCAATATATTCATGATTTATGCCTTGTGAAATGTAAAACGTCTGTAATGAAGAACAGCTTCGTGTTTCTCCACGTTGAAATAAAATGTAAACGGTTTACTGCTTGGAAGATGTTATTATACTCTAAATGACTTTCTTAATGACAAATCTCTATAATTAAATAATGCTGACATAAATTTTAATACTTTACATTCATACTTTCTTTGATCTTTGAAGTGAATTGACCTTAAATTTTGACATGAAATGTTATTGACTGAATTATAATAAAATTTAATTTGCATGCACTACTGAAATGCTTATAATAATAATTAAAATGTTGTAATTTTATCTTTTTTTATCCTATTAATCATTTGTATGCCAATATTGGCAAAACATAGCTCACTACCTTATTTTTAAGACCTTTAAATGTTGTTGTTACCTATGCTTTACAAATAAATTATTCTCATTCTCTGTATTTGGAAACCGTAGCTTAAGAAAACGGTGACCGCCACATTACAGCCGTCATGAGAATGATGAAAAATAAACGGAATGTTCTCTTTTTCAGAATACTTAAACTACGAAGACGGCAAGTTCTCAAAATCTCGAGGTGTTGGTGTATTTGGAAGTGATGCTCAGGTAAGCTAAGTCTTAAGCTTCCGCCCGCGACTTCGTCCGCTTGATGTTAAATTGCCTATAGCCTTAAGAATTGGGCTATCAAATGCAATGAGATTTTTTCAAATCTGACTGGTACCTAGTTCCAGAGATTTACTTCCTTGGGTTGGAGTGTATCTTTAGGGACACAGTACTGCGAATTATATCCCTTTGTTTTTTCGGAAAATAATCAATTTTATTGCAGCATCGTGTTAACCTTGTCTATAGAAACCATTAAACTCCAGAGAAGCATGGCCCCACGACGCACCGTTTCCGAGAAATAGGCCTTCGAATGTTTTTACTCGATTTTTTGTCTGTTAGTAAGTATGGGTCAAATCTTGCAAGCTGAATTAGAGCTACTTCCTCTAATCCTACGGAGTTGATATTTTACACATTGATTCTGTTTCGTAGACACTGCATTTTTACATGATGCATGATCATATTCTACTAATCCTGGGTGCTTGGCTCCAAATGAAGGAACTCTTTAACGGTCAACAATAAAAACAAGAAAATTTACATACGCATTGAATTATGATAGCCCGTTCTAAAGGTCACCATGATTTGGCTGCTGCACCCAGGGTTGGTTCCAGAAGAGGGATCTCCTCACCGCTCAACAGCACAGACACAGACATTTATACATTTACGCATTCAATTATGATAGCTCGTTCTAAAGTCCACCATGACCAGACTGCTGCACCCGGATTGGCTCCAGACGAGGAAACTCCTTGAATAAACGTTGAAATTATTAATTAGAAATTATTTTGAATCTTATTTAAAAACGTGTATAAAATAATCTATAGACAGTAGGTATTTTATGAACCGGTCATGTGCTTGTCGCAAACGGTGAATTCTCGCGACTACCAGTAGTGGACTTCTTTGGCTGAATGATGATGATGACTATTATTTTAAAGAAAACGCTTTCGTTTATCAGAAAGTAGGCACTCATTAATGCCTCAGAACACGTTAAAACGTTAAATGGTTTGTCCTCATGCAGACCACAACATATTGTGCCCAATTGCATGTACTGTAGCGCTTATAAGTCCATAAGCAATCTCACAAAGCAATAGATTGACGCTTCGGTACGTCCTACTTCTATAAGTTGTTTCTATAATATAGAAACGCACACGATGAACTACTATCAATTACATACAAAGTGAGTGTGTGTGCGTGTCTATAGTTTAGAAACAACTTATAGAAGAAGGTCGTAAGTGAAACCGAAGCGTCAATCTATTGCTTTGTGAGATTGCCTATGGACTTATGAGCGCTACTGTACTTTGCATGCCGGAAAGTACAATATGATGATACCAAGACTGTGATACACAAATACTACATGAATGTAAAACATCTGCATATGTTTACCCATATATGCAAATAAATGATTTTTAATTTTTAATTTGAATGTTTGAATGTGTTAGCAGTGTTGTGGTTACAATTTTCAAAATACAGTCAGATATGAATATAAAAGCGCTGGCAAATATTACTGCGTTGCGTAACAGTGGATGTAAATGTTGTGATAACACAAATATCTAATGAAACCGGACTAAGTGTGAGTGTTATCATTTAAATATTTAATATTTTACTAAATATAAATCTAAACCAAAGGCATTGTTAATTATTTAACTCAGAAGATGCAGTATTAAATAAAGTTTAAATTAATTATGAAGTTTAAATAAAAGAACTGAAAAATACAAATAATATTAAAGTTTTTAAATAACATTTTAAATTAGTAAATGATGATTGATAAGTAAAGTGTTATACAGGATGGGTACCATCTAAAAGCAATAAATGAAACCACAAGTAATACCAGTCCATAGAAGAATAGCACAATTCAATATTAAACAAAAACCGTAAATTAAAAAGTGAAATTTTGGAACAAAATAAATATCAAAATAAATTCAGTAAAAGTAAACACTCCGTTGAGACAACGTACCTTGACCCCTTGGAAGAGCGGCAACATTCCACGCTGGCGCAAGCGGCGCGGCGTGGCGGCTTTAGGGATTGTCGGCGCCTGCGTTGATCCGTTCGACAATGAAGTCCGAAGAATGTCGGTACAGGAGATGCTATTTACATGTTATTAAATGATGTAATTAATAAAATAAATTGTAAAATGAGGGTAGCTGGTATTTACTTGGATTTAAGCTCGGCTTTTGACACGATTGACCATAAACTACTCATCATCAAAATGGAGCACTATGGCGTAAGAGGTATAGCTTTACAACTCTTCTCTTCTTATCTCAGAAATAGAAAAATGTTTGTCGAACTTGATTCCACTAAACCAAACGGATATAAAAGTAACTACAGGTCATCTATGTTAAACATTACAACCGGCGTGCCTCAAGGATCAATTTTAGGCCCTTTATTATACATATTATTCACTAATGACCTAATCAATTTCATATATAAACGGTTACCGGGCATACAACTTGTAGTTTTTGCGGATGACACAAATGCTGTTGTTGCAGCTAACGATATCCAAGACCTTACTGTGAAGGTGAATGCAGCTCTAGAGGCCTTTCATTCTTGGTTTAATGCGAATATGCTGATGATAAATACAACTAAAACCAACATTATGTTATTTAAAACAACTGCCCGTAATAAAGACACTATGACCATTGAACTTGACAAAGTTAAAATAGAGCTTGTCAGGGAAGTCAAGTTTTTAGGAATTTTTATTGATGATTTGTTAAATTGGAAGATGGAATTAGCAGCATTGGATTCATCTATATCTTCTGCTTGCTATGCCTTAAGAACTCTTAGGGATGAAGTGAGCATAAAACATTTAAAAATGGTATACTATGCGCTGGTTGAGTCCAAACTGAGGTATAGCATACAGTTTTGGGGAAACAGCTACCAGTACAACTGGCATAGGGCATTCATACTCCAAAAACGAGCGCTCCGAACCATGGTCCGCATTTCTCAACGAGACACCTGTCGACCATATTTTAAAGAACTTGGTATTCTCACAGTACCTAGCCTTTACGTAGTAGTACTGTTGAACAGCTTTAAAAAATATCTTTATGACTACGAAACAGACGATGACAGGCTGGTAAGGGAAAAAACGCGTAGTAAAGACTTTGGGAACAAAATCACCCCGGCTTTTGGAATAGTTAAGCATAGTCCACAGTATCAGTCAGTTAAAATATTTAATACGTTACCGCTAGAGTTAAAAAGCATATTGTACACGGGCTCATTCAAGGCAAGGCTCAAGGCATTCCTATTGGAAAGATGTCTCTACTCATTAGATGATCTGTAATTCTAAATGTTTTATTTTTATTTATTTTTTCAAACTGACATGTATTATTTGTTTATGGTGTTTTATTGTGTTCCGTGCTCATGACATCTTTAAATTATTATTATTGTTTTTCGTTTGGATTTCTACTATTTTTGACTTAATGACTTGTTGTTTTGTGTTTGGATGGTATTTTAATCTAAATAATATTTTATAATTTTAATTGAATTGCTTTTATTGTATTTGTTATTGTTTCATGATGTATTATATTCGAACGCAATGTGAATTGTTACTGAATAAATTGAATTGAATTGAAACAATATGCGACGGAAAAAAAATTGACTAAGTTCATTTACCGCCTCATTTTTATTTCGCAAAAACTAAATTGAACGTAATAAATTCAAAATTGCACATTAGTTCCAAAATTATTGGACACCTACATTAAAACCATGTCTGTATACTCTAAAGCCCTCAAAAACATGTTTTATGATATTGTTTCATGCAAACGATTATCTAAAAAGTTGTATAGTACACTTATAAATGAATATGCATCCACTTACCGAACAAAAACACAATAACTATCGCACGGTACCACTTGACACAGACACTTGACACTGACGCGTAATGGCGCGCTTCAAGTTCGGTTTTTATATATAATGTTGGGAGTGATATTTCTAGTTTGTATTTTTGTCTATGATTGAAAAATATTATCTGTCCGGTGGATTAATTGTACAGAAGCAATAGTAAACCTTAAAATCATAGAAAATAAAGTTTAAAATCAGTGTGGTTGGTGGCACACATGTGTACCAGCGGTCCTTGACAGCAAATTTTCGGTGGTTGGCGCGAAAGCTAGTTAAGGATAAACCGGTCCGGCAAAACACCTTGCAATAATAATGCATTATCAGAAATGTACAGGTTCAGACAAAACTAAAACGTTGACAATTAACAGGGTGGAAGGGACATCGACGCACAACCTGACACCATGGATTCAGTATGATGATTCTGGACCCCTGGAGTTTAAATTTTTCATCAGTTATTTAAAAAAAAACAGCTGTCTCATAGAAAAGTACAATACCTACACGGTCAAAATGTATGGCAGAGCATTTTTTTTTTCAAACTGGCAAAAAATGTCAACGCCCCCTGCGGTTCAGAATCATGTACTGAGTCCATGGTATCAGGTTGTGCGTCGATGTCCCTTCCACCCGGTATTAGATACTAGCTAATGTCCGCGGGCATTAGCTAGTAAAATGCGCGTGAAATTTCTTGTTCACCCGACCCGCTATTACTTCGTTTTTCCTTAGAGTTCTTTAGGCCTTTTTCCCTTTGTATGGCTCCTATGGGTCGTAGCGTGATGTTAAATAGCCTATCCTTAAATAATCTTAAATAGCCTGCCTTCCTCGAAAACTGAGCTATCAAATGCAAAAATAATTTTTCAAATCCAACTGATTGTTCCATAGATTAGCGCGTTTAAACAAAAAAAAAAAAAAGTATTCGTAACAATTTTTCAGTGAATAAGATTTTTCAAATAAAAGGTTTCCCTCCCTTTTCACCACTAGATGGCGGGCTTGTTTAAAAAATAGCGTTATGTTTCTATTGTATGATTTAACATCATTTATATTCATTTATAGTTAATTGAAGCAACCGGTAACACCTAAACATTATTACCCTTTTTCACCCCATTAGGAGATGATTATTTAAAAACTGTGTGCTTTTTATATTTTGTTTTAAATATTAGTACCGAGTATCGAGTTAATCCAACAGCGCCTTTACTTGCTAACTTAGACACCATCTAAATCCTTTGTCAGGTGCTGTTTTACAATACTTAAAGTGCCAATTTTATTATTTACTAAGAAAAATATTGCCAAGTTTCAAGTTTTTTTGCCAAATGAACAGAATAAGGAATAAGATATTTAGACAGATTTTTGGGTAAAACGGACCGCTCGTTAAAATTCTTCCATACAAACTTTGACACCCCCCCCTATCATTCGATCGTTATAATTTACTAAGTTTTCGTGCCCAGTTTCAAGTTTATTAACTCAAATAGTAAGATTTTTCATACAATCAGAATCCCCACTTCCCCTCCCCCTTCCCCGCCCCTTCCCCCTTTTCACCACTGTAAACTCGAATTTCTAAAAACCCCTCATTAGTGGATGCATACGTCATAAAATCGATCTGTGTGCCAAATTTCAGACCAATCCGTTCAGTGGTTTGAGTTGTGAGTTGATAGATCACCCAGTCAGTCACGGTAACCTTTTTTTGAAAATGTAATGTGGAAAAATAAAATTTACAAAAAAAAGATTTCGCAAATTCGCAAGTTTCTCGATTTTGTCTTAGAACACCTAAATATAAGGTGTATCTATTCATACACAAAATATTTGAAGAGGGACATCTATAGGTAGAACAGAAGCTATAGAAACGAAAAAGATTTTTTTATCTAATTGTTTTTTTGTTTTACGTAATTATCATAATTGTACTGCTTGAGGTATTTTGCATAAAACCTTTACGGCCTACTCAATGAACGAAAGACGCGGCGGGGCAGAAGCGCGGGCGCGGTGCCAGTCCGTCTGTAGCCACGTGGCGCGTGCCGTCTCTCTCAGTTTAACACCTCTGCCTATCTTTACTGGGAATGCAGGCGTGACGATTTTAACAATAAACCAACGTAGGTAGACTTCGTAACTCGATCTCGTTTTATTTTGATAACATAGTTATCGCTTACAATAAAAATAAATGTGAATTTAATATCCAAATGGACCTAAATCTAAGCAGGTACAATATTGAATTCCCTCCTCGAAGTTGTACAAAAACAGTACCTACACAATATCTGTATTGTAAATCTAAATAAGCATCTAATGACCTCTGTGAGATCACGACTTTTACGAGCGAGTATCGAGACGTTTCAATATTTTTTTTTACGAAAGGGAACCTAGATGCGATTAAAACATATTCATATTCTACAGTGTTACACATCTATTAGATAAATGTAAAACTAGGTGAGTACTAATCAACAGCTGACGCAACGCGAATTCGCATAAGGTAATAACTTCTGTTAGGTTACGAACTGTGCGTCGAGTCGTATCTGTCAACTGATTGTTAGTATGTGTACCTTCCCATTTGTACAGATGTAAACTGTGAGAAGTGCATAGCGCGAATTTATTTTATCAAAAATCGTACCAGATTGGCAGATGTGGACTGGACTGGTATAGGTACACGCTGTTTCTGCTTGCTGCAGGGTAAATAGCTTGCTATGTATTTCGTAAAATAACCACAAATACCTTTGTAACTATAAAATAACTGCATTACGGTTATATTATACGTGTTATTGACCAATCTTTTTATAGTTAAACAACATTGTTAGCAGAAACATGACTATTTAACGCGAAAATTAGTTATCCCAATGCATACGGTATGCAACGAATTATTGTAACAATAATTAGGCAAGCGTGTTTAAAAATTAAAATCAACTTATTTACAACAATTTAAAATGTACATACCTCATAACGACGTAGTTTTTATTTACACCTATTGTTGTACATATTCACCCTGCAGTTGCAGGTTTAATAATGTTTCCTTGCACTTTTAATAATGTCTCTATCACTAACCATCACTGCGTACACAAGCGTTCACAATTCACATATTTTATTGTTCCGCACTAGAAATGGTCTGGCCGTCATTACCATAAATCAGGTCTATCCCTACCCCACACATGGAAATCCAACGGCGTAAGATCAGGCCTGCCTCTGTCTGCAGCTGGGGGCATGTAGACCCCATTGTCCGGTTGCCGCTGTACAGCTCCTAGGATCCGTAGGAAGCAGGCTTGTGATGTGAGCAAAATAAGTCCACCCTCATTGTAGCAGTCCCCCATGTTCTGGTACTCCTGATTGGAATACCAATATTTCGGCATTGTTGCGTTTGTTGCGCGAAGCGCGATACGTTCCACGTTAGTTAAGCCACGTGTAGTGCAACATGACTTTCGCGCGGGACTGTCAGCACGGCGGCGGGCGGCGCAGCGGACGGCGCGGTAGGCGGGGGGCGAGGCAGCTGAAGCAACACACGTGCGTGGCGCTGGCGCCGCGGTTCGGGTCTCTTTTGATCATTCATAAAACCCACGCGACATCTAAGCGCGTCGCCATGACCTCGCGCGCTTCAATGAAAGTAGTTCTACGTAGTGTTTTCGTAGAAACTAGCGTAATAGATGTTACAAAATAATAAAGAGCCAGTATTTATTATGTGGGTCAAGTAATATTAAATAATTAAATTTAAAAAATTAGATGCTTAGATAAAAAAATATTTTTCGTTTCCATAGTTTCTGTTCGAGCTATAGATGTCCCTCTTTAAATATTTCGTGTATGAATAGATACACCTTATATAAGGCCATTCAAGTGTCTTGGTTTATGTCTACCACCAGCCGTCGAAGAGCGAGCTAAGTGAGCTTGGAACTTGGGCACCCCGACTCAGACAGGTTGGGTTCGAAGGGGATAGTGGGGTGTAGTAAGCGAGCGAACCTCGCTATCCTCTTCGTGGTGATTATTTTTAAACCATTCAGAAGTAGGAGCGGGGCTCCGTCAACACGCCTATGTGCTTCTCAGAATCTGAATGTTTTCTATAGTCATGGTAAACCCGATACTATAATAAAATTGATAGATGACCGAAAAACATATGGTTCGCCTTTTTTCACAAACCTGAATTTGAATTTCTTAACCATAACATTATATTCTTCAGGAAACAGGTATACCTTCAGACGTGTGGCGTTTCTACTTGGCTAGCATTCGACCGGAGACTTCCGATTCCAGTTTTAGTTGGGTGGAACTTGGCACTAGGTAAGACTTCTCTTCTCTTCAGATTCTTCTTTATATGAAACCAAATCATTAAATGGCCAATTGAATCTCTGTTCTTTTCATTATAAGGACCAACATAACTTTGTTGAAAATAGTCAAAACTAAATGTTTTTGTGAAATATTGTCACAATAACATGACATGATTCTTAATGAAAAAATATTCAGGAATAAGATTTCTGTATTGAAAGGTAGAAAGTTTATCAAGTTTATGATAAGTAAATCTGCTACCAAATGTCTTGTTATTAGCTGTACCGGAATCGTTTGGCACGTGACCGAAGTCGGAACGAAAGCCACCATCTTCTTTTACAATTAATTTCACGAATGCATTAAAAAATGTTTAACAGCGCGTGTTTGTCAACGTCATTCGATTGCTGTTGTGATTGATTGACAAAACAACACATCTCAATGGGCGGTTTTATGTTATCATTACAGGATTATTATTTTGACATAATCTTCATCTTTTAGGAACAACTCGGAACTGCTCAACAACCTGGGTAACTTCTGCCATCGATCTCTAAGCTTCTGCGCGAGCACGTTCAAGAGGCGGGTGCCTGACCTAGCGCTGACGCAGGCTGACTATGAACTGATCGCTCTGGTCAATAGAGAGGTTATTGGTAAGTCATATTATGAATAGTATTGCTTTCTTTTTCTGACAAGCTTAGTTAGAATAAGACAAAAATAGTTTAGGGCTCAGTCATAACTAAGATACAACAAATGGCCTTCATTCGGCTTTGTATAGTGTGAATGAGTTAGATGTTAGACAATTGTCCATGCTGGTGATATATGGTAGATAATGGTCAATGTTGGTGATAGATGGTAGTCTAGTACATCTAGTTTCAACTAACGATTGACGATTAAATTAGTTTTAGTCGTGTAAACAACTAAATTAATCGATTCAATTAGTTTTACTTTTCAGTTTTGATTAAAACTTTTGATTGAAAGTGCCAACAAATAGATTATTATTTTAAACAAATTATTTAATGTTTCAATCTTATTCTGTCTCTCTGTTGGTGGAACTTTACTTTTTTCTGATATTCCTTTACTAGTAGAATAAAATAAAACAGGATGATTTTCTCTGTAAATAAACGTATTTTTATGATTATTTTACTCTTTTTCTTTTATATTATCTGAACTATTCACGCTGGTCATCGGAAAAATACCATTGTGATCTTTTAGTTACGCGGTGCTATTTTAATCTAATTGATCTTTCTGATTTTCAATTGATATTACACTGGGAATTTTTCGCTAACCAACTTTAAAGGTTCAGATACTTTTTAAAATACCAAAAATTAAAAAGCAGAACAATAATTTAAAAAGTTTCTTAACGTGGTAAAGTTCAAAAGTTTGTATGACGCGCGTTTAAATATTTCCCATTAAAAGGAAGATTAGTTTTAACGTAAACTAAAATTAGAAATTGAAATTTTAGTTAAAACTAATACTACTAATCTACTGCGATGTAAATGTAATAAGACTTGCTATTTCTGTGCCTAGATTGAATTCGGTCACATGGAATAGATCGATGGTTGCCAACAAATATCCCTTCGAGGGGTGTCTCATCCCGGCAAACTTCTATAGCATATATTCTCTTAATGACGCTTTTGCAAATCTGATAAAAATAAGCTGTTTTTCGGTAAAATTTGCGGCTAAATGAAACCAAACGAAATTTAAGTAATAATAGATGATCAAACGAACTTCCTGAAGTGAAGTTCGATCATTATTATATGAGTAGCTTGTGTAAATAATAAAATAAATAAATAAACAATACTGTCACTAAATTTAAAAACTTTGGTGGCAGTATTGTTCTTTGTGACATGATATTGTTTGATAGTATTGTCGGCTAGCGAAGCCATCATAAGATTTAATGAGTCAAGCTGGATGGGATCCCGCGGCGGGTGAATGCTTTCCGCAAAGCCTCGCAACACCCAGGGTAAGTTTTGGTGTGCAGTGGGTGGTGCTGCCTGAAATGAGGTTGAAGAAGAAAAATAAAAGTATGTGGGAGTCCAGTAAACGTTGTAGAAGTGGGTACCAAGGCTGCGAAGGCCAATGGGGAAAAACTGAAATTTCCTTGGCATTATCTTCAATTACCTTGCGTACTCATTATAAAATTAAGGAAAAATGCGGAAAAGCGTAAAAGTATTTAAATTGCCAGTTTATCATGCATCTGGTTCTTCTTTCTTGGAAACAAGTCGCATTTGGCATTGTCGCGAGAAGCAAAAAGGTCAATATTTACAACAAAAGTGTCTTTTAATAATTTGATAAGCGTGATCGGATAACTCCCACTCTGTATCAGGGTTATTAATTGTAGATTCTTCGTCAGCAATTATCTATCTCGCTTACGCAAGATGCAAACAACCAAATAAGTATTACGCTTCTCGCACCACCGCCAAATGTGTCTTGTCAAATCGTTTAGATGCGGGAACTGAATTATGTAACTTGTGGCGGCATCTACACCGCCACATGCGAACAATGCATCACACTGACGTCACACGATTCCTGCATCGCGCAATCAGAGTTTACCGCGCAGCTAGCATATATACAACTTCCCGACAACAATCATCGGGCAGTTGCCCACTAGATACGACATGCGTCTGGTCGGAGGATCCTCCCTTTTCCGAAGAGTATGAGTGAACTTTACACCCTGTTCCTCATATCTCTTCAAACTAATTGCTGTAGTATTGTCTACCCTCAACAATACTGAAAATTATATCGTAAGTATTTTAGATCGGATTCTGATAAAGGAACTAATAAGTAGGCCTCTTTGAGGTCAATTGTTGCTAGGAATCCCATTTTGAGGGATTAACTGAGCTGCCGTCCTATAATCCTCCATTTTACAATGTGTGTTTGTAATATATTTATTTAGAGATTTTAAATTCAGAATAAACCACTTGCCTCAGCATAGGTTTAGGTGCCAAGAATATTTTTGATTTGTTCTGGGCATGAGTTGGGGTACAACGTGTTATTGCCCCCAACATGCCTATCTCGAGCCTCATCGGAAGTAAATTTACAAACTAGTAAGTGGTACGATAGGTTGAGTCACTGGAGTAAAAAAGGGTATTGTAAAACCATGTGCTATCTATGATACACAACTGCTATTGGTTATGTGATACCAACAACTGAGGTAGAATCGTATTCTGCCTGCATGTACCTTGATTCTGTTGTGACGCACGGATCTTCGATGCGAGGAGCTCTTCGCTTGCGCCTGAGACTGCGATGGATATGACCGACGTGGCGTCACTGGTCTTCTCTGATCTCTCCACACAAGCTTTTAACGAGGAGGTTCTGACTAACTTTTCCCTGGGTGGCAGGATGGGTGACCGACGGTTGAGGAATAATGTTTTTCTGATTTGCCATTGTTTTTCTTATTATAGTTCCTTGCTTTTCAATGGCCTGACTGGTTTTTACTTTTCCGGCCAACGAGATTTCATACAAGGTCATCATCTCGTTCTGAGTCTTGAATGACGTGAAGAAAGTTATTTTCCAGACGAGGAGTAATTCATTTTATTCAGTCTTTTGTCAGGCAGTGGTGCAAATCAGATAACAAGCGACAACCAACGCTTAAATGTTTTATGGCCAGAACTTTATTGTTCGTCTTGAGCAAAGTATTTATTGCAGCGGTACCATTTCCAAGCTTTTGAAATCAGAACAATCTTTTGTCTCGTCCTCTGACTATGTCTGATATGATGATATATTCTATAGGTTTTATTTTATTTTATTAAATCTTTTCAAATTACTCTCCACTGACCTTTAAAAAAAGTTTCATGCGTTTGAACCAGTTTTCGAAACACTTTTTCCAGTCCGCCGTAGACACCTCGTTTACAGCCTGCTCGAACGCTGATAGCGACGAATATTGTATCCCTTTGAGCAGATTTATTATTTTCGTGAATAAAAAGAAATCACACGTTGCTAGGTCAGGGCTGTAAGGAGGGTGACCCAGGAGTTTGTGACCTCGTTTTGAGCGCGGCGTGCGAAGGCGCGTGGTCGAGCAGTAGCCCGCGGAGCCCAGTGTTTGGTCGCTTGTTGCTCACGACAGAGAAAACTTCTGCCAAGTATTTGGTAGTATACCATTCAGAGTTGATGCTTCTTTGGTTCCGTAAAGGAAATGAAACCAAGTAGCCAGTCAAATTGGAAAATTTCGCGATCAAAATCTTACCCCCGCTTCTAGATCGCTTCACTTTGGTAGGCGTTGATTCGTTTTCTTCCGTAACAGTCGTCAAAGGGCGACTACTTCATTCTTCATCCCCCACAGTTAGTCGACCATGCTTGAATTCGTTATAACAACGATAGACTATATCTGGCCAGTCTCTCCTACAAAATAACTTTTTTTCGCAATACTTTTTGAGTAGCCTGGTACAATTATGATAGCCCGGCCAAAGTTCACAATTACCTGGCTGCTGCACCCAGGGTTGGTTCCAGAAGCGGGATCTCCTCAGCTGTCAACAGCAAAGACACAAAATTTTATATACGTAATTAACTATGATAGTCCGTT
The DNA here is from genome assembly GCA_963555695.1 of Dasypolia templi. Classification (NCBI taxonomy): domain Eukaryota; kingdom Metazoa; phylum Arthropoda; class Insecta; order Lepidoptera; family Noctuidae; genus Dasypolia; species Dasypolia templi. The sequence continues at coordinate 5,269,850 of OY743163.1, read as the reverse complement.
CTAAAGTGTGGCATGACATGGATAGTGCAACTCGGTAGGCTTCACCCCATGACTTGTGTAAAGGCGTGTTTGGGTTCGTTGGATATGTATTTACAAGTACCTTAATAGATAGAACATATATTCAAACAAAATCTAAAGCTAAAAAGTATAAAATATAATTTAGGTAAATCCTTTTTAAAAACAAGCTTTTAATGAAGTCAAAAGAACAAAATAAACTTTAATATTTTATTAAAAGCTTTAGGCGTGAACGTCCTGCGTACACTTTGAAATGAAATTAACCTCACTCAAGTTTATACGAAAATAATAAAGTTTTCTGTTTACGTTAGTTTTATTTTGTTCTTTTGAGTTGATTAAAAACTTGTTTTTAAAAAGGTTTTTTACTTAAACTTTATAGGTTCAATCCCAATGTATAAGTTTAGATAAAGTAGTGTGTGAAACTGCACATAACTAGGTCTGCACAAAACACCGATAAATAATGTTTATTTTGTTATTTTTATGTGTATTTTCACTTGTACGTTTGAATTGTATCTAAAGGTAATGATGTGACTTGATACAATCCCTTACATGAATAAATTACTATGACTATACCCCATAACCCTTCGTGTAAAAACGATGTGATGGCATGTTTATAATGATTATTTCTTTCTTTCCAGCCTACGTCCAACACATGGAAAAGGGTCGTCTCCGCGAAGCGTTACGTCACGTCCTGTCGATATCCCGCATCGGTAACCAGCATATGCAGTTCCAACAACCATGGGTGCTTTTGAAAGGATCTGATGATGAGAAGTGAGTTCCATTGTTATTTTTTATAATAAACGATTTGTAACGACGGTAACTACCATTTCAGCTGTATTGCCATATGAAGCATGCTTTTTTCTCGCATAAAAAATAACTTATATCCGTGACAATCTAAGAAGTCTACTTGTAGTGATAGGGAAAAAATCGGTTGCTGATCATACTTAGAGTTTGTAATTGTCAATTTATCTACATTGCTTTAAACTGATTCTCGAGGCATATCGTTTTATTGCACGTACAATTTTGTTAAATTTAACAAATATTATATGAATACCAATTAAGTTTCAATTGGTCGAATTGCAAAGCCAAACCATGACATAATCTAAACCAACCCGAGATTCTGTTTTGTTTCGCTTTTTTGGTGTGATAAGTATATCAATTGTCTTCACAGCCTGAAGGCCCGTGCTTTTCCTTTATAATTTTTCCGACTGTTTTGTGCTAATTCCAAGCGCTTGTGCGACTCGTTCTTGCACTTGGGTAACTTCTAAGAAGACCTCAATTTGCTGACTCTCGTTCAATCGTGCTGACTTCGTGCAATTCGCAAACTCAAACACCCAGTCGCAAGACTGGCTGTTGCGAGAACGTCCTCTTTTAAACAAGTTGGCGATAACACCAAAATCACGTAATGCCCTAACTGTCCAAAAGTAATAGCCGAGTGTGAATAAAATGGAGAGACTTTTTTTAACCGAACCATTATAACTATATTGATTTAAATATTATAAATTTGAAAGTAAGTTTGTTTGTTTAGCCTTCACGTCAAAATGGCTGAACGGATTTAGATGAAAATTTAAAAAAAACACAGATAGACCATGACCTTGGTCAGGAAATAGGCGACTTTTCATCCTGCATCGCAGACGAAGTCGCGGGCAACAGCTAGTTCTCTATATTGACATCTATTGTATACATGTAATAAATCTCTAAACGAGGCGTTTCTGTACATTGAAAATATAAACTAAAAATAGTGGGGGTGTTAAAAGATAACCGACAGATGCCATTTCTATCATTTTTGTATTTTTTGTCTGATTGTCTTTTTGGATGTGAGAGATTTGTTAGTACAGGTATCACGTTAAAAGTACGAAACCAATATGGTCAACTTTTACACTCAAATATTGTGTATAACTCGGAGTAATTATTAGTTTTTGTTTCATCGTACTGCTGGGACTCAGGCCCCCTCTCCCCCTCTCTGTGAGAGGGAGACGGGGTAACGACATCTACTGACGCCAAATGGTACTAACGAATATAAGTGTATTTGTCTACCATTAATTAAGTTAATAATGTCATATAAAGGTAACAACTGTGTTATTTAAAAAAGTAATGAAATAGATTATAATGTTATAAAAATCACTTTCCATTGGTCGTTGGTTAGTGGCGCTAAAAGAATTTCAAATAAAAAGTGATGATGTAGGACAATAGAAAGAAAGAAAGCATACAAAATAAATCGACAATAAATCGATCGATTACAAAACCCAAAAAAAAACAAAGCTGATTTATTATTACGAACACAGAACATAAATAGTCGGCAGATGCACGCCGTGACTGTGACAAGAAAGGCATGTCGCGCCTCTTGACTATGTCACATAGTTGACCCGTGCTAGCATTTAAGAAAAATTGTAAGACAAGACATAATTTATCTCATCTTGTCACAAACTTCTTGGGTACGCCCATGCTCGCCCCGCAGCATGATGCTGTGCTATAGAGGACCAACAGCACAGGGCTGATTTTCAGTGGTCACCCAAAAGTGACGTATGGAAACTAAGTCAGGTTTAGGGATTCAATATATTAAATGAAAATAAGTACATAATAAATTAATAATAATTGATGTGGTGTTCTGAGTGATACAGTATGCAATGCTAGATAATTATTTATTAGTTTAAATCAAAACAACTTCCTTAAAATCAAATTGGGATTCAGCTCGATTTTAAAAAGTTTATTGTTTGCAGAGTGAGATTCGTGTTAACCACTGTAATCTATAGATGGCAAGCAACAAACACAACAACAAACAATTTTTTTCATTTTCTGAATCGCGGTGTCACAGATAATATAATACTACGTACAGATACCCAATCCCATACAAGGTGTTCGTTGCAATATTTGCAACCGAACAGCTCAGCACTTTTGCCCGCGTTCATTTCCATAAATGCGTGTATCGCGGTAATTACGAGTTAGTACCAACCAACCCAGAGTTTAGTGCTAAACCAAGCAGGCACTAAATTCTACACAAGGAAATGAAACCTCCTTAAGTCTGGCTATTGAGCTGGCAATTTTTAGTCTTCCAATTCTTCAACAGATCGCAGCATAAAGGACTCACTAATTGTCAGAGACTGTAGTATTACAACGCCATCTAGTAGTCGACCTACTTTTAAAACGTTTCATGCAATCCTTTTTATATAAAGTTTTACAGTTCCGGGTTCAGAAAAACATGATCATTAGATATCTTTTATATTTCTATAAAAAAAAGTGGTTTGATTTAAATAAGTAACGAAATTGGAAACTTATGCGGCTGGACCAATTGAGTAAAACGCCATCATTTGCAAAAAGCTCTAAACAAAATGATTAACCGATGGCTACATTCATTTAAAGGGTTCGAATTAAAGATAAAGGCTTCCGTTTTATTTTATTTTTAAAATACGTGTATTATGACTGGAAATAGATAAATCTACACTAAACTGGCAATTTTAGACTTTTACCAATCATAATTCAGCCAAAATTCTGCCGTATGTCGCTTTTTAATGGTTGTTAATGTTTGTTAATGCAGCATAGGTAACCAACCTATGCTGCCATCTATGAATTTTTTTCAAGACAAATTATAATTTGTTCGAGTTGAGACCCCATGGCGGTGTTAAGAATTTCCACAGAAGAGTGACACTCATTCGTATATTAATGTCAAGTTTTGTAATAAAACTGACGGAATTCGGAAATAAACCAGTTTCGTAGGTAGATTCTGTTCTGGAATCTAGTTCTGGACCTGGGTATAGAGATGAGTCGTACTTGGTAAACTTGATGGTTTTTACTAGATGCACGTAGTCCAATTCCGTACTACAAAAACTCGTACCTATAACTATTCCTAGTCCATGAAGTATGCATTAAATTTGGTATTTTGATATTGTTGGAATAGGTTACACTCTAAAGTATGCTTACTTAATCTTTGCGTACCACCGATACGTCCTTACACGTACGCAGGCTTGGGACTGTCAACGTAAAGATTTATCTTCATTGTAGATTGTTGGACGATTAAAAATAAATTTTTAGAATAATCAAATTTTTGCCAAATAAAAAAAAAAATTGGCTCAATAAGTCCAATACGCGTATCAGATTGCGACGTCGAGTGGTTTTCAATACGCCAAGCCGGCGTCCACCGAGGTCATATTCCCGTGAGTCCGTACTTGATACTCAACTGCATCGTTATAGTCTTCATTCACATCGAGTATTTACAAGTACCTAGTGTATAAAGTCTGCCTAGTAGTTAAGTCCCGACTAGTCTCGAGTATTGAAAGTCTGACAGACAAAGATGGCAAGACTGCAAAATGGAATGGTTAAAAAAGGACAGAATATATTTTAGCACAACACGTTACCTTTATGGACATTGAAAGGAGAATGGCGAGCTTGCATGTAATTTGGGACCCATTGATAGGGGTTGCGTATATTACGGAAACTTATGAATAATTAAAGAACGACATAAGACTTACAAAGAAGCAAATGGTAAGTAGGTTGAAGAAGTTGGGAGAGAAAAGATATGAAAGGTAGAAGATCATAACCTATAAAAAATTATAAGTAGTTTGGGTAACCGTTAAGCGTCATAAACCCTAAAGGTTGAATTTATTAAACACAATAATTTGTAAACGAATTAGTGTGTGTGTCATAGTATGGAAATTACTTATTTTAAGAAGTTAAGAAGGTCGTAAGTTAAACCGAAGTGTCAATCTATTGCTTTGTGAGATTGCTTCTCCACCTATGAGCGCTACTGTACAAGTGTGTGTGCATTCGTGCAAAAGTAAACTATTTTCGTTATTTATTTGTACATCTATACTTACTTGTTATAAACCATTTTCAGAAAGCGAGGCGCGACCGCCATTGGTCTTTGTTGTCAGCTGGTCGGTCTACTCTGCGCCTTACTGTCGCCATACCTGCCGGAGGCTTCCAGAAGATTGAGGGAACAGCTCAATGTGAAGCCGGAAACACTGAGGATTAATCCTGAGTAAGTAACTACTTTTGCAGAGCGTTGGTGGCTCAATGTTATCAGCCCCGATTTACGAGTTGTAGGTCGTGGGGTCGAACAAAGTGGGTTCGTGTTCTTTGTGTAAATAATTTCATCACCACTGCTTTCAAAACGGTGAAGGAAAACCGGTATGTCCTAGAACCAAGAGTTCGTAAACATGTGATATCTACCAACCCGCACTGGGCCTGCGTGTAAGATAAAGGAGGAACAGCCCACTCCCTCTCGAATGGAGGAGACCTGTGGCCTGCAGTGGGAACATTAGAGGCTGATTATGCTAAGTAACTTCTGGGCATCATCATCTGAACAGCATATTGCATATTTACCACAATTTTTTCCCAGTTGTGGATACTACAAAAAATATTGAAACGCAGACTCTGAAAAAAAAGAAAATTGAAACGCAGACTTCATATTGTTTTTCATTGCATTTTTCTAATTAATATCAGATTTTAACCATGTAATTACTTTTCTGCAAGTACGACTTTACATTTCCTGCTTTAGTTTAAAATTGTACATTTGAAGATGTGATGGAGTTCTATTTGCTAAGCAATAGTCAGTTGGTCGGTTGGATTCCTTAGATAATGTTGGTCATAATTAATTGTAATCTTGTAGGTTCGTGTAAATTATTTGCCCGTACGAATTTAAAATAATTACAAAAGTAACGGTATTTTATCATGATGGTATTAATTTTTTATCGATTCGGTTCTTATTCGAAGTGTTGGGAATGTCACTATACCTCTAATCATTGTTTTCAATTTCAGGAACCCATCCCTCCTCCAATACCTACCATATGGGCACATCATCGGCATACCAGAGCCGCTGTTCGCTAAGATAGAGCCCGAAGTGTTGGAGAAACTTCGAGCTAAGTACGCGGGCACACAGAGCGAGAGGGCTAGTAAGGTGAGAGAGAGATAGCGCTACTGTTTTCGTATATGCACGACTATGTCTATGAGTATTAGAGGTAAAAATATTAATTAGTCAGCAAGGTGGAAGCGGGACAGACGAAGGAAAACATATTAGGAAGCACTAGATACATTTAATTTTTAACGTAATACCTGTTTAAAATCTGCAAATAATTGCCAAATGGTCCACGGACATTGTTTGGTTTATAAAATCATTTAGTAACTACAATGTCCTTCATGACACACATAAAAGATATCGATGCCGCATGCATTCCACCAGTTTTGATGACGTCTTTTACAGTTCAAGCAGTACGGTTATGGAATGCCTTGCCCATGTCGACAAGCCACACTGGTGCCGATTCTCTTGTCACAAATGCCTCTAAACTAGACTAAAAATCACTACAATTTAGTTTAATTCTGTGAAACGACGATTTCCAATTCTGAAATTGACTAAAGTGACACAAATTAACTATATTTTAGTTTGACAGCACTAAGATTGCAATTAGTTATTATCCTGAATTGGACGTTTTTCACCTAAAATTTTGTTTGTCTAACAAAATCTGAGAATCTGACAGTTTTTAATCGCGACTGAAAATCTGTGGAATAAAATTAGTTTTCCTGAACTAAAATTCACACAAAGACCTCGACTTCAGGTGGCTTTTTTATATCTCGAAAACGGTGTGTCCTATCGCGAAAAAAAAAAATTTTTTTTGACCCCCTTTATAAAACACATAAACCCTTAAAACTCGACATGTAGGTTTTTCATATTTTGAAGTGAAAAATTCCATATAAAAAACGTCGAGGCTGCCCCCCTCTGTGCGCCTCCGGATCTAAAATAATTCCCGGAGTAGGGCACGGTGCGAAGCCAAAAGAAAAGAAACCACGTGGTGTCGCGATTGTCCAATTCGATTTTAGTTTTGTCAAAATTATTTTTAATTTTGAGATTAATTTTTGCAGAATTGCTTTAAGATTCTCATAGCTAAAAGTAAGGAATTTTAATGATAGATAGTCCATTATTAAAATTGTGGTAAAAACACTTCCTCTTCCCTTAAACATCATAACATTAGTTTCCTTGCTCTTGTGTCGTTTTTATTATTGTACTAGCTGACCCCGCAAACGTTGTTTTGCAATTTATTTTTTTTTGAATTTTTTTTTTGAAAAAGAGATGTTGGCTGATTCTCAGACCTACCCGATATACACACAGAATTTCATCAAAATCGGCCAAGCCGTTTCGGAGGAGTATGGCAACGAAAACTGTGACACGAGAATTTTATATATTAGATATAAATATGTGTAGATTAATATATGTTTTATGTATGTATGTATTTAATGTATATGTAAATTGTACACCACTATTGTCTCTCCTTCTCCCTATAATCCATTCAAAGGTTGTCTGTAAAATATAAATTTTAGTGATAAGGTAAAATTTCTACATTTATATCTGTAATTTATAAGGTGTACTCAATAAAGAGTATTCTACCAATCCTTAACTATTTAAAGAACTATCAGATGTTTCAATCCGCAACCGACGGGATAACAATAGATTATGTGTATCAAGTACTAATGAATGCAATATAGAAGTACCTGCTTAGTACAAATAAATAAAAAAATAACGACGAAATTCCTAAGAATAAGCATCCTAATAATGTATTTGTCATGTAAGTGACTGTAGTCTTTTATGAGAATACCTTTTCTTTAAACACAAGAACAACCACGGCACTGATGCGTAAAAGTATTTTCTCTCTAGCACCAGTTATTTACAATAAAATATCTAATCCCATTAGACAAATGCCCACAACTCTAAACTACATCAGCTGCTATTATTAGCCTAACAGAATTTTTTAATGACCTTACTTAGGTCCTACCGTTATGACATTTCTTCGATCTCAAAACTGTAATACGTTTTAGTTTTAATTTGTTTGTATTATTAATAGTTTTATCTTTTCAAACGACTGCGCGACGCTATTTTAGTTATTGCTTTTTTTATGTATAAATTAAATTCGTTAACTTGCCAATTTTTTTTGTACGCCATAAATGGCAAAACATTTAGATCCTGTTCTCGAAAACCATGCAAATATGTTGTATATGGACTCATGTTTTACAAAAAATAAGCATCTCTTAGCTAACTATCTGTATCTATCTATCTTATAATAAAATAATAATGGACTGTATTAAAATTGCTGTAATACCATAATATACAATATCAACGGCGCACGTCTGTAAGCTGAGTGGATTTCATGTCGCGCACCGGCCGCCGCGTACTTGTTCGTAACCCCTATACCCCACCTTTCCGCACCAATCACGCGCATGCACCACATATGCCGACAGTCCTGTTGGCACACGTTGGATAGGCTAATAAAATATCTGTCTCTAGTCCGCACTGGGCCTGCGGGGTGGATTACGGCGTAATTCACCACGCGGTCGTAATCCTCTCACAGAGAGGCCTGTGTCCCAGCAGTGGGAACGTTATAGACTGAATTTGTAAAGTATTTTTAGAATGGAGTTACAGTAGTGTTTAGTTTTCTAATTCTGATTTCTGTTTATTTTTTTCAGCAAAACGGAAGTACTGCTGTAGCAGAGCTTGAAGAAGCGGTGAAACAACAGGTAATTCTCAAAAAATGTTCCCCATTTCTAGATTTTTCGTATTTTAGAATCAGAATTACCGCGATATTCATGTGCTCAATTGGTTTTATTTCAATGAAACATAATCTTAATCTTAAAGTAAAGAACTTAAACAATAAAAATAACTTTCCCTTATTAACATTCTATTTACATCTATATATCTATCTTCAGGTTGTAGATAGATATATAGATGTAAATAAAATGTTTCCTTTTTTATATATATATAAAAAAGGAAACCGTGACTGATTGGGGGATCTATCAACGCCTAGCTCAAACCACTGAACGGATTGGGCTGAAATTTGGCACAAAGATCGTTTTTATGACGTTGGCAGCCACTAACAATTAGCGATCTCACGTTGTTGTTAGGCTGGAACTGATGTAAAGTCGGTATTTACACACTCGCCACGCACAAGGTGCAAGACGAAAAATACTTCCAAAGGCACTGAATTTACTGTACCACTGTTTCGTAAGACCACTACGCATGTTCGAAATGAAATATATTTGAAACTAGAGATGTAACATAAAGACAGAATATTGACTATGGTTACTAAATTGAACTAAAACTGGAATTATAAAGTAAGTATCAAGTTCATTCAAGTATCATATGAACTTGAATTATTATACAGTGTGGAAGGGACATCGACGCACAACCGGTTACCATGGACTCAGTACATGTTTCTGAACCCCCCTGTATTTAAATTTTTTGTCGGTTATCAAAAAAAAAAATCTGCTGTTTCATAGAAAAGTGGAATACCTACGCTGTCAAAATGTATGGCAGAGCAATAAATTTCAACGGCCACAACTGAATCCATGGTTACCGGTTGTGCGTCGATGTCCCTTCCACCCTGTATACAGTACTTATATGCAATAAATGAAACCACAAGTAATACCAGTGTTTAATGCATGCCAATTTAGGATGATAAGGGCAGCCGAATGAAAATTGCAATGCTTGTAAAAGGCTGCTAAGTCATAAGTGCTAACATAAAATAACACCAACATTGTACACTTAGTTCGCAATAAACTTTCGACTTTGACTTATGCATCGAGGCTGCAAAACGGAACGAAAATAAAAACGATGTAAACTTACGATATACAGTAGAACCCGTTTAAGACGATTTCACAGGGACCCAACAAAAAACGCGTCTAATGCCCGGTTTCTGAGGTACTTGTATCGGTAGTTTATCTATTCATTAGCGCTATTGGTTCAACAACTTGTGAAAGTGCGTTTCCGAACTCCGCAATAAAAGATAAACTCCGTTTAAACTTAGGTTATCTTAACTGACCAATGTGTGCCGTTTATCGGCTCCATAACTATATTTGACGTTTAATTTCATAGCAAACTCTATCAAATTTTAGGTTATACAAGTAAAACGTGTATTTTTGCAATACGTTGCCAGTGAAAGCTTATATTAAAATTATTAAAAGGAGAATACAATGAGTGCTAGCATAATGAATACGAGTAGCTCATCAGTCTGATTTGGAAGTACTGGAGTTTATTTTTAATATATCAGTACCCAGAAACTTAAGACGTAGGAGGAATCCTTTCGAAATGTTTTCGGATGAAGAATTTAAATTGAGATATCGCTTTGATAAGAACACTGTGATACACATAAGTGAAGTCATCAGCCCTGCTCTATCTCCCGTTACTCATCGCAAATATCCATTGTCTGTTTTGGAACAAATTTTTATCGCATTACGATTTTACGCTACAGGTACTTTTCAAGTAGTGATTGGTGATGACATTAACGTTCACAAAACCACTGTGTCAAGAGTGGTTTATAAAGTAAACAAGGAAATAGCAAAACTTGCTGCAAGGTATATAGGTATGCCAAATTTTGAAGACCTAAGAGAAGTCAAGGCTCAATTTTTTAATATAGCTGGATTTCCAAATGTAATTGGTTGTGTAGATGGATCGCACATACCAATTCAATCTCCTGGAGGTGAGCAAGCAGAACTATTTAGAAATAGAAAAGGTTTCTTTTCTATTAATGTACAAGTTGTGTGTGATGCAAAGTTACACATCCGTGATATAGATGCTCGCTGGCATGGATCAACACATGACAGTACCGTGTATCATAATTCATTCCTGCGAGCGCGCCTGGATAATAATGAGATAGATGGTCACCTCATGGGAGACAGTGCTTATCCTTGTGGAAGATTCATGATGACGCCATTTTTAAATCCAGCTACAAATGCGGAAAAACTGTACAATGAAGCACAAATTAAAACCAGAAACACAGTGGAAAGGACATTTGTTGTGTGGAAAAGAAGATTTGCATGCCTTTCTCAAAAATTGAGATTAAAATTAGATCACACATTAGTTGTAATTGTTGCAACAGCTGTGTTACATAATTTAGCTCTACAGCAAAATGATACTGTGATAATGGATTCTGCTCCTGAAGAAGATATTGTTACAGAATCTATTGAACAACCCCTTTCTTCTGAAGGAAACCATTTTCGTCGGGTATATTGGTATCTTGTGATATTACAGCTTGTATGCTTAGGGGTTGCTTTGTACTTTGTAAAGTTAAAATATACATATAGGGCTTTAACCAAATAGGTAAAAAGTACACTAGCAGCACGACGGGATACAACATACCTTATCATCGCTCATATTTTTTCTCGCTTTTTTCTTTATGTTATCGTATAGAGCATGTAACTGCTTTTCAGTCCTAAATCCAGTTTCCGAGACAGCATTATATTTATTTGTCAGCGCAATCCAAGCTTGTTTCTTGGCCTCGACAGAAGTCCCGTCCGTTTTTTTATTGTCGATTGTAGCGACAAATTCTTTGGCCACTTCGATTAGAAGCATCTTCTCTCTTTCAGTAAAATTTTTACTGCGTTTTCCGGATTACATGTTATTTAATTTAATGAATTAAGCACAAACGATTGGAAAGACAAATATACTCTTGAAATCAAATGTAACGAAAAGCAAAAATACCAACCCCAACAAAACAATGAAAGTCAGTGTCAAACGAAACTTTTTTTTTAAGTCGACAATGACAATGATGTCGTTCATGCATCCGTCCATAAATAGCGACCTAACATATTTTTAAACTAAAATAGTGTAAAGGCACTTATAAACCCCCGAAAGAATATGACTATAAATAAAACTAGTAATAAAAACGAATTATGATAGTAAAATCAATTTTTGACAAGATCTCTTAATACAGACCCATCTAGTGGCCACTAAGAAAGTGGTTATCAGCTACATAGTTATTGAATGGTTTGTTGCGTATTCAGAAACCCAGTGACAGTTAACCGACGTTTATCGTATGCATAACTTATTGAATCAATAGTTAGTGAGAGTTTATCTGGAAACTTCAGAAACCGGGCATTAGTCGAGAAAGCGTATTATACGGGATAGAGAGTGGGGAGATAGTGAAAAATAAAACGTATATTATTTGTTGAATTTTACAATTAGTTGTTAGGAAGTTTTTACAAACATGTAATGTTATGTAATTACATAATTATGTGTTTTTAAATTAATCTTTATGAAGCCATTCCACTAAAACTTTCCCTAATTTATCAAATTTTCCTAACTTTTGTTTTTTTCTCTGCACACCTGCCAATCTGTATTTTTCTTTAATTTCTTCTTTATTTTTTTAAATGGTACGTATTTAGAAACGGGCAACTGAAGATCAGCAGCTAATTGTGTTTGATTTTAAGTTTATTATTTTTCATCAAAAACTTATGCAGCAATATGTAATTTTTTTTTGAAGCGACAATGCCTTTCACTTAATTGTAGACATTTTGTAGCAGACAAATGATTAACACTGACACGACGTGGGTAGCAGTGCGCGGTCGTGGTGACACGGGAGGGCCGGACGCACACGACCGCGCACCGCCAAGACAGACGCTCGCCGCTGTCGCGAGAGACAACACGCGTGCGCATTTAGGCGTATTAAACGAGATGACGAATCGTATTAAGCGTTAAGAAATGTATGAGAACATGTCTCAAGTTGTATGGACTGACGTAAAATGACGTATTATGCGTGAAATCGTTTTAAGCATGATCGTATTATGCGTGAAATCGTTTTAAGCGTGATCGGGTTCTACTGTATTATGTTTGTCTTGTGCTTACTCATATTCGTCTTGTGCTTACTCATATTCTTTCAAATAAATACATAATTTCTCCATAATATTCCAGGGTGAAAAAGTTCGCCAACTGAAATCGTCAAGTAAAGACAAGGCAGTGTGGCAGCCGGAAGTCGCCAAGCTGTTAGATCTCAAGAAACAGCTAGAAGTTGCTCAGAAGTCGCAAGCTACAGCTCCACAGAAGACTCAACCTGCACCACAGAGTAGTGATGTGAGTAGCTTGGAGAAAGCTGTTGCAGAACAGGTGAGGAAAATAGTGTTTGTAACATTGTGGTGAATTTTGATGATGGTCGCTGCGATGGTACATGATGGTGATGGATGGTCCATGGTTACTTAAGATAGTTGTGTGTGGTCCATGCTGGTAATGAATGGTTGTTAGTGGTCCATGCTGGGTGCAGATGGATGTTAGTTGACCATGCTGGGTGCAGATGGATGTTAGTTGGCCATGCTGGTGGAGACGATGGTCGTTAGTGGGCTATGCTGGTATACTATGATGGTCTTCAATGGACCATTGTTTTTAAATCGCATTTTTGTCTTAATAGGCTGATAAAGTCCGTCAGTTAAAAGCGTCAACTAAAGACAAGGCAGTGTGGCAGCCGGAAGTCGCCAAGCTGTTAGATATCAAGAAACAGCTGGAAGCTGCACAAAAGTCGCAAGCTGCAGCGCCACAGACGACCCAAGCTGCACCAAATAATAGTGCTTCAAGAAGTGATGCAAATAGCTTGGAGAAAGCTGTTGCACAACAAGTAATTAGCTTACTTAATTTATTTAAATGCAATTTTGACTTCCTTGAATATAACATCATGACGCGAATACGCCTGTATTCCCTGAAATGGGTAGAGGTGTGTTGTACTACAATATTTCGCCGGTTATGTCTAAATCCCTTCGACAGACTTGGATAAAGCTGTTGCAGAACAAGTAATTGTCCTACTTCATTTTATTTTGATTGATTTTATTTTGACTTTCATGAATATAATATCATCAGGCGGATACGCCTGTTTTACCCGAAATGACAGCTGTAGAGCCGCAGTCAGAGCTGTAGTGAATTTGCATGTTTTGCCCGGTATATCTAAATCCTTTGGACAGAGGATAATCTTACAGCCACTAACAAATCAAGGCTCGGGTTTACTACAGAAAAAAAAACCGGATGGAAAAACCAAATAACACTGCCCGACCTGCACGATACGGATTGTGTTGAAGCGAGAATAGACAACATGACAGATAGAATAGCCAAAATGCGTCTATATTTTGTCTATTCTTCCGTCAACGAAACCCCTTTCTATGGTGGTCATGCTACGCCTGGGCCCTAATTCACTTTGACCACTAATGAATACCTTGCTTCGTAACCACGTCAATTCCTTACCTAGACACGACATCTGCTAAAAGTCCCCGTCACGAGAAGCTATACATTTTGTAAACACACATTCAGGGGTTCGCAACCTTTGGGTAAAATAAAATAAAAACCGTTTTGTACTGTTTTTTTTTACAGGGATATTATTATATTAACATTACGGCCAAGTTTCTTTCACATACTTATATACGTTAATAACCATGTTTTTTTCATTAACCGTAAAGCTCGTTACCTGTTAAAAATAGACAAATAACGGTATAAATATAAATTAAAGGTAAAAACATAATAAAAATATACAATAATAAATATACAAATATATAAAAAATATACAAATAACAAAATTTAAACACTCTAAAAACCATTACTCTCTTTTTGACGCAATCAGTCAAATAAGCATATACCTTTTGACGTTTTTTTCGTGGCGAAATAATTTCCTTGGACGTACTGGGTCCTGGATCCGTTATAGGTAGTAAAAAACTAACAATTCCTTAAACAATAATTAACAATAACAAACAATATAACCTAATCCGCGAAAACACCACAAACAAACAGACGCATTCGAAACTCGAATGACAGCAGAGACAGCGTCAGCGTGAACTTACTTCAAAATCGTGGCCCAAATGTTTAGGTTCACAAAACATTAGACGACAGCGCTTTATATCGCTAAAATATAACTTCGCGTTTATTTCGCGTGATTTCGTTCATTGTGTCATAGAGAATACGTTACTAAAGTCCCCGTCACGAGAAGCTATAATTTTTGTCAATGCTCGCAGCAACTCTCTACCCAGTCGCATAGTAGTAGCCGCTTTTAGAGGTAGCTTCCGTTATGCGGCTTCCAAAGTGTGAAATAACCTGCCACCTATTCGAGCAATTAACATGATCGACACATTTGGAAGACGCCTACGACAGTAGCTCATAGATGCGCAACGGAAGCTAGACATGATCGACTTGAATGTTTCAATAATACGAACTCTAATAATTTATTATACACGACAGTCCTTTTTTTTCTTGTGTAAACATCCCATTTTTTTCTTTTCATAAACACCATTATATTATTATGTATAATATTTAAACAATAATCTATTCTGCTTTATTATTATTTGTTACACATATCTACCTACGTTTTATTTCAATATTTACACACAGGATAAAACTGATTTACTTATGATTTATGTCCTATATTTATTTATGTCCTCGTAACATTAGGCCTAGTTGAAAACCAGCGTCAGGCACTTATGCCCGGTTCCTATAAACAAAAACGAATCGTTTTGCTTACCAATGGTAGTATTTTTTTTTGCCAAAGATTCTTAGGGTGGTGTAGGTTCTTAGGAGTCTCTAGGGTCTTTCACTGTTCCTTAGGTGAGAAAGGTAGGTACTGCCCTGGGCTTTGTCCGTTAGGGGACAACGGTGGATGGCGCTCGCAGTCGCAGCCGCAGGCGCACAGTAGTGGTGCGATCCCTGTAAGCCCCTGCGATGCGTGCAGCGTTTCCCAGCCAGGTAGAAGATGCGGTAGCGGTAGTAGAGGAGAAAGCTCACAAATCGCAGCGGTGCACATTAAAACAGCATGAAGAGAGCAAGAGGCATTGCCATGTGCTGTAGCCTTGAACCGTTGGGGTTCTCACATGGCAAGGCAATTAGCGCAGTAAGCAGCTTAGCAGGCAGCGTGGCAAGCATGCCAGCGTGATAGATAATTAATAGACAAGTGTAATAGAATGCACAAGCGTGAACATTAGAATAAAATAGCTATATTGGTTCTCGCTAACAGTTAAGGTTACCGAGAACTTACATTGCCATGAGCCACATAAAAGGTTATAAGTTACACAAGAAAGGTTGTGGCTACTGGGACATAAATTAACCATGTAGGCACAATAGAGTACTCACCCTAACACGAGGCGTTCGATGCAAAGGTTCTGGCCGGTAAAAAGGAACGAGAATGACTCGGCTAGTCTTATATACTGTTAGTTCGCTGTCACTGGTTAAGTGACAGCTTTTACGCCATAGATAATTGATAGTTAATGCACATAGATAATTAATAGTTACTGCCCATCAATAATTAGTCACTTATTTGTAATCGACTAATTACGCTACGACACGGCTGCCTTAGAAGGGCCTCCGTCCATGAATGCCATTTGAAGTCTATCGTACAAGTGTCGCCTGATACCGGACACACTTGAAATCGTAAATAATCATAGCGCGAAAATGTTGCGAAGATCCATTTTTTAATGAGACGATTGTTTAAATTAGCTCGCAAACAATGTGGAGGGAAATTTTAAAGTTGGAACGTACCTATTTTTAATAACAAATAATAAATTTTCAAAATAGACTTTAACTGACGTAAAATCGCGTACTCGCATTGCACTGCACGAAACAAAAATATATTTCCGTAGCTTTTGTTCGACACGTATCATGCTCGTGCCCTGGTCGGTTTATGGCATTGCTAAAATTCGAGTTAATCTAATATGAGCTGGTAGCAATAGGTGCCAAGCGTTGGACTGAGAAGCAGTCGGCTTAGCTTCTGATCTCATAAGATGCAGCGCAGATTTATTGCCAATTCTTTATTTGGGTTTGCAATAATGACAATACTAAAAAAAATGCTGCTTTTTTATTATATTTGTTGTTGCAATATAGGGTTTAGAAAAAAAAGCGTTACAAGTGATGACAAAAATAAAAACAGATTTACATATTTGTTATAATATTTTACATATGGATATCAAACCGATACGATTATTTATAATAACTTCTTCAGCCAAATTGGATGTGCAATACTATATCAAGGAACTTATAAGTAGATTTATTTCACAATAAACATTAAGCTTCGATCTTTAATTTCCCAAATAAGTGATTTTAATACGTGGTCATTTATTTATTTTATGTTTATTTATCTTGACAACATAGGTCCAATGGTTAGTACAAAAACAACTTATCAACTAAGGGTTAGTATTCATTAAGTGCACATTATTATTTATCCCTGCCGCACGAACAACCGGACAGAGTGTCTTAATATTGGTGCATCGTGCTGTTCAGCCAGGGTTTTCAAAATACTGTTGCTGCTAGCACTCATTCTGCTTATCAAGGATGCGGCTTTCTTCCTCATGATGGCATAAAAGTCGTCTGTTCGTGCTACAGCAAACATACTTGACGCATTTGACGATTGACGATTTATGGCAGCTTGTTTACATTTTATTTGGCTTTAGTGAATATAGATTACATATTGAGTATAGCTTAAGTATTAATTTTCTCAAAAAAAAAAGTGAAAGATTGAAACTAAATCTCATTTTTTTAAAATTAAATAATCACGGATATAGCGCAACATACAGGATGAACTATTTCGAAACGAAACGAAAACATATTGCCAGCGCTTCAATATTTATATTTCACCGCATTTTGAAAATTATAAACACAATACCTCTAATTAATAGATTTAAACATTCGTCACTAACCGTCGTTCAATTAGGTAAATAGTCGTAACGAATTGCATCTACCTCACAGAAATCGAAATAATTTACTCAGTTTTCTGTGGTCTACAATGTGTGAGAAATAATTGTATCTAACCTTATTCAATATAAGTTTTGCTGAATTTTACTCGAACATAATCTTACTTTACGTACGGTTCTCAAGCGTGGTGTTTTGACAGTTCAAACTACGCCGACTTCGCGTTCATATCGCGCGGATTCGTTCATTGTGTCAGAGAATACGTTATTAGCAGATGTCGTGCCTAGTTAAGGAATTGGCGTAGTTTCGAAGCAAGGAATCATAAAGTGGTCATAGTGAATTAGGGCCCTGCTGGGGGTAATTGCGTAACACACATACTATGGTAAACGATCTCGATTACTTTCATTTTGAGAGTTCAGCCACGTTCATTGTGTTATTTCCGTTATTGAGCAGACTAATTTTTCAAACCTATGAAGCACTAGATGTTACAGTGAAAGGCGTTGATAACTGACTATTGAAAAATCAATCTTAAAAGTTCTTATTTTAATGAAATTTTATTACTTATATCTTTCTCTCTCTTATCCGCAGGCTGAAAAGGTCCGCCAACTGAAAGCATCAACTAAAGACAAGCTGGTATGGCAGCCGGAGATCAACAAGCTGTTGGATCTGAAGAGACAGCTCGCAGCAGTACAGACTGTACCCGCGGCCGTGGCTAACAATGCTAGTGCTGCTGGTGATGTTCAGGGGCTGGAGAAGGAAGTGGCTGACCAGGTAATAAGAGCCCCATTTTTCATATCATTGTTTGTGAAAACACGATAATGTCATCGATATACCCGTAGCAGAAGTCTAAACCAAGCAAAACTTCGTCGATAAACCATTTGAAAGTTCAATACTCAATATCATTATTACTTTTCCACAATGTGTACTTAGGTGGTAACTATATAATTTAGATCATTATGGACCCTGTAGGGCACAGCAAAAGGGTAGGAGAGAGGAAGCCCTGTTTCAGGAGATAATCAAGTAGTTTTTATGAGAGCAAATTTTAACTTTAAAATAACTAAGTCAGGAGTTCGCGAATAAGATAATAACATTTCGCTTAACCATTATTTTGTATTTTATCTGCAAAATCTACTTCAATCATTTAGATTATTTTAAGATACCTGTACATGTATTACATCCTGTTTATTGATTTATTTATATTGTTTTAATTTTGGGGAACTCCAAACAAAAGGTCATAAGGGGAACTCGTAAAGACCAAATGGTGTAGTGATGACAGTCTTTGGAATGTCGTCTGGGTTTATGGCTAGTTGGCTATATACCTTGACCAGATCAATAGTGGAAAATATTGCACAACCTGACAGCAGGTAGGAGAAGTCATGAATGTGGCGGATGGGGTACCTGCCTGGTATTGTCCTTGCATTAAGTGCTCTGTAGTCGCCGCATATTCTCCATACGTCGTCCTTCTTCCTAACCAGGCGAAGTGGAGCAGACCAGGCACTGTCCGATCGTCTGGCCACGCCACTTGCTAGCATGTCTTCAATCTCCTTAGCAACTAGCTTTCGAGCTGGATCAAGGTTTGCTTGATACTGGTGGACCTGGAGTTGTCCTTATGTGGTGCAAAGTGCTATGCTTACCCGATAAATGTGTCCTAGTGGTCGCGTGATATCCAGTACTCGCGAAGAATTTCGTGGTAGTCTGTGTCACCAACTACAGCCTTCACAGTTGCAATATCGTCCGTTGACTTGTAATGAGCACCTGATACAGAAAGTGTCGTTACGTTGTCTGTCAAGCGCTGGTTCCTGCCAGCGCTAAAAGAATCTAAGGAAGTCGACGCCTATGATAGGTCTTGACACATCGGCTACTGTGAATCTCCGGGTGTAGTCTTTTCTGAGACCCAAGTTAAGTCGCAGCTGTGTTGGTCCGTACGTGTGTATAACAGTATTATTAGCAGCGACTAAATCAAATTTTGATTGTTTAACAGGCGTCTTTACTGTCGACCGAGGGAAAACACACAAGTCTGAGCCAGTGTCCACAAGTGCATTTTCGTAGTCTAGTCGGTTATGAATAAACGGCCTGTTGAAGTAGGGCAGTCGTTAGCCTCTACATGCGACCGCCCTTTGAGTTTTCCGACGTAAATATGCAGTGTTGCTTACATTTGTTATTCGGTGCTTGCTGCTGTGGTCTAGAGCTGTTAGAGCGTTCACGATCATACCTTTTTTGGTTACCCCGAGATTGTGAACGTGAGCGTCCTCTTTAGTTGTTGTTCATCAGTGATGTCAGCAGTGCCACTTGTTTTGTGAGCTCGCTTACTTGCTTGAGCAATTCTGGTGAAGTGCTGGTAGAGGCAGAGGCGGCAGCAACTTGTGGAGTGCATTGTACAATTTCGTACACCCGGTCAGCAATCACGGCTAATTGTTCTACCTGTAAGTCTGGAATCTGTGAAGCGATTACAGTTTGAATGTTTTGCGGCAAGTGGTTAGTCCAGAGACTTTTGACGAAATCAGAAGCACCAGCGGGTCCAGCTAGGTTTTGCAGTTGCCGAAGAAACTGAGATGGCCCGCGATCACCTAGCTCCTCATGTATTGAAAGCTCCTGCATCCGGTTTTCCTGTGAGGCAGACAGGCGATTAATAAGTTCGCTTTATAATTTGTCAAAGTTGCCTGTCTCCGGTGGTTTCGTGATGATGACTTTAAACTTTTTTTAAAATTTTGTGTGGGAAATCATCAAATGACTTCTCCCGCTCTGGGTGGAGCGGGAGGGCGTGTCAGACTTTTACTGACTAAAACCCACCCGTGTTCCTTCAATTGCCTGTGCCAGGGCCACGGTTACTCTTTCGAATTACCCGCGACACCGAGGCGTCGGCCCTATCGGACCCCGTCATTTTGTGCTGACATCTCTTTGAGGCGCGCGGGGAACACGACGCGCCTTTGACCCGGGTCTGGTCCCTACCGGACGGCGAGCTACCCATTGCTCGACGTCCGCAAGCCCGCGCCTACGGTGGCCGGGATTCTGCAGGCGACTCCCGACGCCCAAGGCGTCTCCTGCGGCGACTAGGGGCGTGAGGGCGCAAGGCTCCCTCCCTCACGCGCTCCCGTAAAGGGCCATGGACCGCACGACCCCCGCGTAGAGCCTCCGGCAGGAGCCGCTTCAAGGCAGCCCCAGCCCGCTCCAGTCTGGGAGCCAAACGTCGCAATGATGTCTTTAACCTGGAGTGCATATTTAGTCTCCAGCTGTGTAGTCACGAAATTCAATTTCGTCGTGTCGCTGGATATCTTTGATAAGATAAATTGGCCCTCTAATTGAGCGAACGATAAAGCCGGTTCCTCTGGACAAAACGGTGGGGTAGTGGTAGTCCGACTTTCGACACTTCTCCAGAGACAGCAGTTACTGCTTCTTTTGCGTCTGCATCGGCAAAACTCCGAACCGGCCAATATTAAATCGCTCACCGCATGTTTTGTACCACAACCTTTTTATCTTTGCACCGATGTAAACAAACTATCACCAGTTGAATCACAACTCTTCTTGCTTCACTGAAACTCCTTGCTTCTTGCTGTAGACGAGTCTTCAATATGCGCGGTAGTCGAGGGTCACCATCGGATGATCTGCATGTTTGGCCCAAAATTCATGAGCTAAAACGAACATTACTGTGATGTGCAGTAAAATGTGTTATGTCTCTATAAAATCGGGTGGTGTGTTTTCTGTCTTTGTCTTGCTGGTTGGTGGTGTATTCATTTTATTAACAAGCATCCGTTGTGGAATGTCAACAAGCTTGTTCTATTCAACTTCAGAGCGGAGCGATTCCGCTCTAAAATATAAGGTGATGGTCCAACTGGTTATTGTTCCACCACAGGTCTTTTAACACCCTGTATTATAAAACCACACGGTGGGGCCCCGTATACAAGGGTAAATGCCCAGAGAGTATCCCTAGCATCAAGCTTAACATTGTACCTCTAAAGAGGGTTGACACCTTCAAATACCTTGGGCATCTGGTGACCTCTGACCTGAAAGACGATTCAGACATAGAGCGGGAACGTAGGGCGTTGTCTGTTAGAGCGAACATGATAGCTCGCAGGTTTGCACGATGCTCGAAGGAGGTGAAAAACACTCTTTTCAGAGCGTGTTGCACCTGTTTTTATTCGAGCGCCCTGTGGGCTAACTATACTCAAAAACAGTACAGCGCCCTACGAGTCCAATTCAACAATGCCTACAGGATGTTGTTGGGGCTGCCTCGGTACTGCAGTGCGTCGGGGATGTTCGCTGAATCGCGTATTGACTGCTTCTATGCGACGATGCGGAAACGGTGCACATCCTTAGTTCTCAGGGTCCGCGCCAGCTCCAACACCATCTTGAAGATGATGGCTGAGAGGTTCGACTGTCACTATATTAACCATGGTTGTATGCTTAATGTAGTGACAATAACAAAACCTAATATGTAAGAATCATAACACAAACATTGTTCATTATTTGTCGCTCCTTTCTAGTCTACAATAATTTGAAATGTTGATTATTAACAGTATAATTAATTATTTTTTAAAGAGTTTTTATTTTTAAATATTAAGTGTAATTTATGATGATAAAGTCAAACTAAAATTTGAAATTTTAGTTTGACTTTGCCAATTTAATTTGTAAGTAATAATGAATTTTGTGTGTTGTGTTTTGTCTTATTATTATATATTTTTTTCTAATATTTTAATTTTAATAATACTATTAATTATGATCCAATTGTTGGTTGAAATAAACAAATTGAATTGAATAATTCATACGGCTGTTACGGCAGTAGCTGATGATTCCGTCATGATTCATAGAAAACTTATATTTTTTTTTTTTTTTTTACTTTACTTATTTACTTTACTTATTTTTAACCCCCGGTGGAAGAAGAGGTGTTATAAGTTTAACGTCGTGTAATTGTGTGCCTGTCTGCAGCATCGTAGCTCCCAAACGGGTGAAAAGATTTTTTAAAATTTATTTTTTAAGTTGTGTTGATTGAAAGTGTACTCAGAAAAAAAACATAAAGAAAGAAAATTATCCGTTCAGCCGGTTTTAGAGTCGGCAGTTTTTTTTAATTTGAAAGAAATAAAGAGAGAAATGGTTTATTCTGCAAAAAGAAAACGCACATTACAAAACTAAAATTACAAAATACACGCACAAAGTAGCCTAACGCCTCGTATCCAACCAATAGAAAATTTTACTGGTTTTTGTTGCAGGCTGACAAGGTACGAAAGCTGAAGGCTTCCACGAAAGACAAGGCGGTTTGGCAGCCAGAGATCAACAAACTATTGGGCCTCAAGAAACAACTCGCGGCGTTACAAATAAACAAATAAATTATTATTTATTTATCCTGTTTATGTTGCGTTTTATTTTTACTAAAGCTGATACAGAATAGAATCTCTCTGTTATGTAGTATTTATTATGAACTCCATACACGAATAACTGATATTAATTTAGTCATTTTATACACATAAGGTAACACAATGGGCGGTGTTACGCTTT
The DNA here is from genome assembly GCA_963555695.1 of Dasypolia templi. Taxonomy (NCBI): domain Eukaryota; kingdom Metazoa; phylum Arthropoda; class Insecta; order Lepidoptera; family Noctuidae; genus Dasypolia; species Dasypolia templi. The sequence continues at coordinate 5,246,947 of OY743163.1, read as the reverse complement.
GCTTTTTCATTTATGCCTTACACTGTCAAGTGAAACGTCTGAACAAAAAATTAATCAAAAGTGAACATTTTGTTTTGGATTTCGTTATTATCTTTCTCTCCCGCTCCAAATGGTCGAAAAATGAAAAGCTGTTGAACTTCTATTCCTATGTGATTTTGTAGGTTTTGTGTGAACGTTGCATGAAAAAAAAAATTTTTCGCTTTGTAGAGTTTAAATACAAAGAAGAACAAAATGCATGTAGGGACTTCTTTAATGGACTGGGAAAAAACATCCTTCAAAACGCATGCAGGTACTGTACCTATTTTACAGGAGCAGCAAACAACACACCAAACGTCGTAAAAGAAACGCATATATAACAATGTCCAAATGAGAACAAATCCTAAAAAGCTCAGAGGGCCCACCTATACCAACGGTTAATGTAACGAAGCCGATAACTGACGCTCAAAATGTAGGACCCACTGTGGATGACGTAATGAAAATTATTAACAACATGAGAAACGGTACAGCTCCGGGAACAGACCAAGTGGTGATTGAGCTTTATAAAGCGATGCCCCTCATATTACAGAAAGCCGTCACCAATCATATGAACAAAGCCTGGAATCAGAATGAAGTACCCGACACGTGGTTAGAAACAGAGCAGGTACCAATTCCGAAAAATAATAACACTAAAGATACAAGCGACTATCGACGCATATCAATTTGCAATACAGGCTACAGAATCTACGCCTCCTATCTACTAAAAAAATTAGACGAAACGATAAAAGAATTGGGCAATTACCAAGCTGCCTTCTAAATAATCGGTCAACAGATGATCACATCTTTACACTTAAGAGGGTACTGGACGAAGAATGGCGTGCCGGTAGAAGAATCCTTGTACTCGCCCTCGACATAGAAAAGGCATTTGATAACATTGACCTAAACGCACTGAGTTATATGTTAGTACAACGAACTAACAAATCGTTAGCCAACAAAGCAACTGGATTATCAAGGGAAAGGGAGTCAAACAAGGTTGCCCTCTATCCCCTCGCCTGTTTGTGTGGATGAAACGCAATTAATTAAATTGGACCAAGATCAGGAAATCTGTCTCCCCCTGGTATTATCATTTGCGGATGATCCTATCTTCATTACAGATGACCTAGAAAGGCTTGAAGGTATCATTTACCATATTAAACCCTTATTGTCTAGTGTCGGCCTCCAAATAAACGAAACAAAAACAAAAATACTAATAAGGGGGGTCCCTTATTAGTATTTTTGTTTTTGTTTCGTTCCACAGCTTCACAGAAAACGACCTACGTGACCATTAATGGAGTCAATTTACCTACAGTCGAGGAAATGAAATATCTAGGCACATACATAACATCTGCATTAAGCAGAAAGAGCACAATTAAAAAACGCTGCGAACAAGCCATCAGAAACGCGAAGTCACTAATACCATTTATAATAAACTCAAAGATGGACTGGAAGTTAGCTAGACTTATGTATCAAATGGTGATCGTACCTTGTATTATACACGGACTGAAAGTATCGGCACTCACCAAAGCCAACAGGTCAAGACTGTGAAAATACGAAAGAGTAATCATGAGAGACCTGATTAACCACGCTAAAAATAAACCAAGACAAAAGAAAATGCATGAACTTTAAAACGGAAAAACCGTAACCAAACGCATCAAGAATCATAGGATGTGTTATCTCGCACATGTTCACAGACGACGAAAACCACACCTACTACAGGCAGCAATGAGTGCTCTGAGGTTCCTTTTGACTGTATCGATTAAGCTACGTAATGCTTTAGGTGATTCCTTTGCCAAAGGTTTCCAAATTAACAATGGCTTGAGAGTGATTATTGACCTTTTTTATTATAGCGGTCACAAAGTAGTTCCCAAGCTACTTCATAATTACTACTTGAGAAATCTAGACTGAATGACTACAGCTGCACTGTCTTTCAACGCAGGCCGTAAATAATGAAATGTATTAATATTGGGTATTGACTTGTCTGAGTGAATGAGACTGCTAAACGTGTCACGAAATTCCAACCAGTCATGATGCTGACACGAAAAACTAGGCAAATGAATAGTAGGAAGTGCAAGTTTTGGCCCACCTTCACGCGCAGTACAACAAGAACCCGTCACAGACCTGTCGCTGCCCGCAGGGCCGGCTGGAGCCAGCAGACCACGAGCTCGTGCCATCGCCCCGAAGTACTTGGTCTCGAAAGCCTCGCGTTCTTTGTACTGCTCGCCTGGAATTTCCATAAAATTTTCTATATCACACTGAATTGAATCAAACTCGGGATATATTTCTTCAATTCTTGATACACGGATGTTCAATTCATTTATTTGTAATTTACTTAAGTTGTCACAACTCTCAACAGTTACCAATTAATTTTCAAACATTGTAAGCTTAGCTTTGCATGATGCACGCCTTCTAATTAAAGGTTTAGCTTCCATGGTGTAGTAGGTGTAGGGATATTTTTAAGTATGAATTAAAATTAATTTTCAAAGGCGACTATTTATGTCAATGAAAGCCAGTGGCTTAGCGTGCCTTGGCCCCCCCCGTATAAAAATTTGTTTGGGGGCCCTTAAGAGCAGAGCAACGCACGAATTGTCCATACAAACGTAATACCTAAACCATTTGCAATTTAAGCATATTTCTATCGTATTATGCTTATATTCGGATTTTGACAGTATTTATCCAGGTTCCTACATCTTTTTTTTCCAAAATACTTTCCGAAAATGAAGTGTAAGTTAATTGTATTTCGCACTTTTTTAACCAAAAAAAAGGTGAAAATAAGTTTTCATTCAGGTGTGAATCGCTCGGACAAGCACACACATAAGCGCAAAGTTTTGCCCGACAACAAACACGGAACACCCCGGCGCGCCGGGGTGTTCCGTATGTCAGAAATATTAATAAATAATTAAAATAAATTATTTTATTATTATTAAATTATTTCGTCTAACACTGACAACAAACACGGTACTTTATTGTCCTGTGGTCGCAAAGTCATTTCTCTTGATGTGGGTGATGTCGTGTGGAGAAGAAGTTTCGTTTAATCTCATGCACCTACATATTTTTCGGCAAAACTTGCTCCTAAGTTTATTAAATGTAAAACTATTGAAAAGATCTCTGATAATGTTTATATTCTGAAAGACCTTAATAAGGGAACAACTGGTCGTTATCATGTTAAAGGATGTAATTAAATTTTAATTTGGTTTCCCATTGTTAATCCTGATTTTGATGATTTTGATTGAAGGCCGTTTTTGATAGTGTGATGCACGTTGGGATGGGTGATAGGTTATCGACGGTTTGAATGAAGATGTATGTTAGGTAACTTCTTATAAATTTAATAAATCTTGATTTAACACTCTAAATTACAACTTAGGACTTTTTTTATAAACTTTTTCAGCCCACACAGATACATTTTCAATATCGAAAGAGATTTTTTTTTTTTTTTTTTAGCAGTCTTGTATGCAATTTTCCTGTGTAATTTTTTGCATGCAATTCCTGAATTGGTGCCTACTACTTTTGTACGCTATGTTTACACTTGTAGAGGTTTACCTATTTTTTGGTTACCTATCATTGTGGTACTCCTATAGTGACTCTGTCACCCGAATATTTCGCGGTGCACTTAGGAAGAAAACAGTGATTTTTTTTTGTTTGTGCCCGGAAAGTTGCTGGAGTTGAGCCGATCACAATTTTTTTTTTGTTTGTGCCCGGAAAGTTGGTGTTGAGCCGATCACAACATTTTTTTTTTGTGCCCGGAAAGTTGGTGGAGTTGAGCCGATCACAACATCTTTTTTTCTTTGCATCTTTAGAGATGTGAAGGTTCTTATACTGTTTCTCACATTTATAATTTGTTCTTGCTAGTCAGTGGCGATGGTGCCTAACTGCACTCATATAGATTTTTTTTTTTAATAATGTCGTTAAACAGAGGCTTTTGCGCTTTACTATACTCGAATTATCTTTACGTATCAATACAAAACTGTTTTGCGTAAAGTATTGAATTTTCGTAAGTTGCTATTACCGACATATTGGCGTAAATTAATCGTGCAGTTTTTAGTAAATGTTAGAACATGGTTATTGTCGAATTATTTTGAGTAAGCTGAATCTCTTATGAATACTTACAAGCTTTTAAAAGTAAATAATTATTTAATAAATAATTATGTGTTCCCCGGACTCGTTTTCGACTACAACGGTTTGTAACGATACTGAGACTGAATCAATCTAAAATAATCACAGCAAAAACATAAAATAAAATACGTATCGTCTTTGATAACCTACTATCCTACTAATCTTTGTGTCCTACCTACTATCCTACTTCAAACATGAAAGTTTGTGAGGATGGATGGATGGATATTTGTTACTCTTTCACGCAAAAACTACTGAACGGATTTTGATGAAACTTAACAGTAATATAGCTTCACATTAGAATAACACAAAGACTATAATTTATAAAGATTTAGTATGATTTGTCGATAATATAATGATAAGTATAAAGTAAGTCGAAAAAAATCCAGCCCAGTACGTAGTACACGAAGATAATTTGTCGTGGGATTGTTTGCCATAAACAATTCTATGTAAAAGTCTGCAACAGCATAGGTACATCTACCTTTTATGTGGAAGCTATTATAATGCAATTACTCACAATCATTAGATACTCAACTAATGAGCCATAAAAGAATTGCTTTTTTGTTTTAACAATACACATTTTAGTGTATTTAGTTAACATAAACATAATATAACATCACGCCTTGTTTCCCCGAAGGATTGGGGAGAGGTGTAGCTATAGTACACCCATATTTCGCCAGTTAGTCAGTTTATTTAGTTATTTATCATCAAAATTAATACCTTTATCGCCTTTGGCGTTTGATGTAGATAATCTTTGTCTTTTACACTTATTCATTTGGACAGATGGTTCAAAAGTAACCAAAGTCAAAGTCAAAAGTTTATTGTGAACTAAGCACGTAAACACCGCGGACACCGCGGGTGGTGCGCAGAGCGGAGCTGTGACGTTTCACGGCTAATCCGCTGAACTGTGTTTGAACCCTGGGGAAGAACATAGGCTATTCATCTATGTTATCGATAGAATCACTAAAACAATGTAAAGAAGCATCAAAAATAAGTTCTCTACCAAACATCAAAAAAATAGGTGTGAAATCTGTGGCCAGATTTACACTATTATTCATAGCTAGTTGACAGTTTTATTATATCTCTCAACAGTATTATTTTGAGGCGTGTACCCTTTAAAAACTCTACAAAATGTTTAGAAGTGAATTGTGTACCATTATCACAAACAATTATTTTGGGACAACCAAATTTAAGAAATATTTCTTTTTCAAAAAGTTTATTTAATACTCTAATAGTAGCATTTATCATAGGAAAAATCCAGCAGTACCTATTTAGTTAAAACAACAACTGAAAGAATATATTTATGTCCAGAATAAGATTTAGGCAATATACCTATAATGTCTACTGAGAGCATCAACATAGGACGACCATCAACTTTTTTATGGTTAACCATAATCCCAAAAGGAGGTTGAGTGGTATGTTTATAAGCTTTACAAGTATCGCAAGCTAGAATATATTTTTGAACATCATTAAACATCCCTTTCCAAAAATAGTGTTGTTTTATTTTATTTAAAGTTTTATGAATACCTAAGTGTCCAGAATTAATATCATCATTAATAGAACGAATTGTATCTAATATGTGTTCTTTAGGAATAACTATCTTCCAATTAAGATTACTATTAGGATCAAACTTACTTTTACTAAACTAATAAATGGGTTATTTTCTACTCTAAAGTTCTTTTATCTGCAAGGAGACTTTTGACAATTAAAATAAATACTTTTTTATACCAAGGATCATAAATATCATCATCGAGTAAAACTAAATGATTTCAAGAGATTCCTATAGCAGCTATTTCAATACGAGACAAAGCGTCTGGGACTAAATGTAAAGATCCTTTTTATGAACTATATCTAAAGTAAATTGAGAAATTCTAGCAGCCCAACGTGCTAAGTGTCCACTAGGATTGCTAAGACATAAAAGCCACTTTAAACTAGCATGATCAGTTATTACTGTAAACTTTATTCCTTCAATATGAGGTCTAAAATGTTCTAGTACTATAATTGCGTTCAAATTTATTGAGTGATCTAGAATAGAACACAATAGGATGTTGATCTCCAATATAATCCTCTTGACTCAAACCAACCAATGCCAACAGAACTGGCATCACAATGTAAAAAGAAAGGGTTTTCAAAATTAGGGCATTGCAAAACCGGAACAGTAATTAAAGCTTGTTTTCAATTCATCAAATGCATTCTCAGCTTCATCATTCCAACAAAGTGGTTTCTTAGAATTCTTACTTCCCGCCGTTAATTTAGTTAGAGGAGAGGTAATATCAGCAAATGTACAAATGAATCTACGATAGTATGAGCATAAACCTAGAAAACTACGAAACTGTTTAACAGATTCAGGACGTGGGAAACTTTTAATGGTATCTAATTTAGAAGGATCAGTATGCAAACCATACCTACCCCTACCCTAAGCTAACCTAAGTTTTAATTTAGTTTTTAGTTTGTACTCATTGTTAATTTATTATATTAAGTAATTTTGCACTTTCTAGCCTGAAACACAGGTTCAACCTAGTTCAGGCATATTAGTAACTGTGTTCTTTTTAATTGTTATGGTATCGATTGTAAATGTGTCCCTTGTATATAAATAAACGATTTTATTATTATTATTATTATATAACCAAGATAGCGGAGTCTATCTTTACAAAAATTACACTTTTTCAAATTAACTGTCAAACCAGCATCTTTCAGTATATTGTAAATTGTCAGCATTATTTATAAAAATCTCGCTAACCATTAGTTAGCCACTGCTTAGCTAACCAATTAGTTATTTAAATCAATGCTTAACTTTTCTTTATTTATAAACGCTAGTTAGCGGGTGATTAGTAGAGAAACGGAATCGAGGTGAAATTATGTATTCAGCACAGAATATAATCAAAATAGTCGACTACAAAACAGAATTTCAAGAAAAAAGTTGTCAAACCCACGATTTTTGTATCTGTCGTGACTTTAACAGACGTATGTCAAAAATTACATGGGATTTTTTTATTTGATTATAATTATTTATTACGTTATTTCATTGTATTTGACATGGTAGCAATGAAAATAATTAGCTCCAATAATTGGAGTAAACTGGAAAAGGTCCTGAATTTACATCCCTGAATTTACATACACTTGCTAATATAAACTGACCAAATGAATGTAAAACTGATGTAACATCAGTAGCCGATTATAGCTATGTTTTTTTCATGTTCTAGTTTGAATATACTATTTTGGAAATGTATGTAGGTACTTGTGTCTATTATATATTACTTCCTAATTCCTATCGCTGTTGCAATAGGGTTTCAGTGTCTTTTAATAACAATTATTATACTTGTTTACAGGTACAAGTTTGACTGCTGCTATGAAAGCCACTATTAGCACCTAGCACCAATACTATTCAACCGCAAAGACGGGGAGGAAGGAGACCATTAGGGCTGAGGCTACGTGGAATTGATGAGTAATGAGAGTGGCATGAGAAAAGAATGGCACAGTCCATGTCTTTGTAAGAAGAATATTGGAAATCAAAAATAGTGAATTTATAACAAAAATGTTACTTTATTAAATATAAAAATAAATAGTTTCTACAAAATGTCTCTTGTTAGTTGTGTGCCACGTAGCTATTCTTATAGTTTATGGCCTTAGAACTGGCGTCATAAGATTAAGGGCACATGGGATAACATTGGATAATAACTATCTCCTATGAGCTTCCTCACAAACTCATACTCTTCCAACCTCATGAGTAGGCCTACTGAGCCTACTCCTGTTTGAGTTTTCCCTATAAATCCTTTCATCATGTGTACTTCGAATGAAGAAAATGTAATGTAGATACAAGCACGCATAGCATTCTCGTAACGGATTTTCACGAGCTTTGTAGGTCTTCCTTGGTCTACTTCCCGCTGGCGTTTAAAAATGATTTAATTCTTTTTTGCGTCGTTCTGAAAGGTCGTAAAAGATTGTCGAATTCCATATTTACAGCTCGATATTTGGAACAGAATAACCTCGAGGCAAACATTAATCCTATTGAATCGATCAGCTTACTCAAATTAAAACCGCCATATTGCCTCTTGGCATCCTCATAACAAGCTACCGATGGTGTTTAAATTTGACAGCTACTAATCAATTGGTTAGCGAACTCTTAGCGCTAAACAAGGTTTATGAATAAGAATTTGGCTAAACATTTGCTTAGCAATTGATTAAAATTTAAGACACGTTTATGAATAAGACTGTGTATGTAAATACTCTATATGTAAATTAAAATCCGAATTTACGCAAATTAAATCATCTAAATAACAAAACACAGTTATATCGAATTCAGGTCCAAAAAGTTTATCTACAAGTCTCTGCAGTTCAGCAAGTGCGTTGGTGAGACCGAATGGCATACGGACAACCTTGAAAAGTCCTTTTCCGGGAACTACAAAAGCAGTCTTTTCTCGAGAAGATTCTTCCAGGGCCAGTTGCAAAAATGCTTTAGAAAGGTCAATGGTACTAACAAATTTAGCTCCCTCAAGGTTATCTAAAATTCTAGAGGTACCTATAAGGAAGAGGGTAAGAATCTTTTACAGTAACTGAATTTAAACGTCTTGAATCCAAACATAATCTGGTACTATTTGAACCAATTTGAAAAATTGTCATGACTATTTGAACCAACCAACAAAATTTCTTCAAAATTTTTGTATGAAAAGTATTCTTCAACTTCAGTAATAAATTCCCTAACACAAGATTTCCCATCGAATTTAATTCTACTCTTTTTCAAGTCAGGCAAATTAATTGTAGATGGCAAATTCTTCTTAATATGATCATTAACTAAAAAATTCATAGAATTAAACGAAGGCAGAGCGTGCATAGCAAAATCTGAGGAAGAGTGTGCAATCCTTTCATTATGATCAAAAGGATAAATCTTCTGTCAAATTAATCATGTCCGGAGCAGTTTGTGCAACATTAGGATCTGCGCAAGCGCCATCAGATTCTATGTGGTCTTTAGCAATAGGCGGAATAGACTGGTCTTCTTTATCCATCATGACTAAACTAAACGAAAATGGATGAGAAAAGCAAGATGTAAATTTTTAAAAAATATGTGATATATTTGAGGGTAGGTAAGTGTAAAATATTTTCTAAGTTATTGTTTTGATGAAACTATCAAAGTGAAAAGATGCAATAATAATTTACAGGATAAGTTTAAACTACTTAAAGTAAGGTTACCAAGTTAAAACAAAGTTTAATTAATATTAAATATATAACAAAACTTCCAAAGTTGTAAAATACTTGAGGTTAAAAAGATATTTTCAAAGTTTGTTTTGATGAAAATTTCAAGGTTAAAAATACAGTAACAATTTACAAGATCAATTCAAGTTACTAAAAGTAAGATTACTAAGTTAAACTTAAGTTTGCTTAAGATTATGAAACAAAGTTTCACCGCTCTTAATTTACACTGTTGAGACACTTTTATAAAACAAAATGTCTTAGCATACAAAATGTTAGTTTTGTAAGAGAAAAAAAGAAGTAATGCTGTAACCATAAACATTAAACATACACAATAGTACAAAGTACAATAATGTTAGTAGAAAATACTGTTTACTTAAAAGCAAACATCTAAAGAAATTAAGTTTTAAATTACATCATTATACAATAATGTGTTACATACTACAAAATATCAAGATGCAATGAATCAATAACAAAATAAGTAAGCTAAATTCAAGTCCCTGTTCGCTTGAGCGACAAATCTAATATAAAAAAAAGGTCCCTGGTTGGGAAGCCAAATGTAATATAAAAAAGGGATCCCTTGTTGAGATCAATTATTGTAGTATAAAAATAGAAAATATGTGTGTTTCTGAGTGTGTGTGATCTTCTAAAAAAATATGTTGATAAAAGAAATGAAATTTCGGGCGCCGTGGAGCGACACACTAGGAGGCCTGTATCCTAGCAGTGGGAACGTTATAGGCTGATTATGCTATGCTATGCTAAAACTCCGAAATAAATCCGAGATAACATGCAATTCGTAACAAAATGTAGTACCATTACTTTTACAGATGTTAAAAACTCTTGAACCACTGGATAGCCAGATAAAATTGGAGAGATTGAACAATTAATCTTAGGATGGGAGCCTGTGGATGTCAATGGTGATTAAAAGTCTCACTACCTTGAACGTTCCCAGTTTATTGTCTACTTTTAGCTTATTGAATACAATTAAACTATTATACATTTTAGTTAACGCTATTTCATCATTGCACCTTTTCAGTAATTTTAAATTAGCAGCTGAAGGCTGTTTTGATATGATAAAAAAAATAAGAAAAAAAGGAACTTGAAGGTGACTCCGAGAGCCGGAAGGTGGTACCTCTCAGGTAATAAGCCCCGTGGAAGGCCAGTAGAAATTCCTCGGTAGATGTAAAGGTAGAATAAGCACCCACAATTGTAGGCTGTGGACAAAAAGGGACTCTGAGATGTGGTTTTATTCCGAATTCGGACACGCGGGGACGCATCGACTACGAAAAACTTACCGCTTATTCCAGGGATACAAAGCTCGCGTCTCCCTCGGTGTACCGTGAAGATAGATGGTAACAAAAGCACCATAAGGAGGCGAACGAGGGATTCTGTGAAAACGATAAGACCGGTCACAAACGAACCGCCATTGTGGAAGGAAATGTTCTCTCCAAAAAGAGTCCAACTTACCAAAAATCCGATAAAATTTTACTCAGGGACCATTCCACGGGTCCTTTGGTTTAGGATTATGGCTTTTTTTAAGCCAAATTTCCTAGATTAATTATCATTCCTTATTCCGCCGAGTGGTGTCGGCCATCTTGCGCGAACCGAGGTTTACGTGTAGGTACTTCTGGGTGGTCCCGCGCGATAATGTCGCGTGTGATTAAAATAATAATAACTCGTAAGTTAATAATGGGAGCTGTTTATCAATTACGTCGTTGGGATTGTTATGAAAATAGCTAACAGATTATGTATAGATTAGCCCAGTTTTGCATTGAAATCTATTAGTCATTATAATTTGTAATCAGGGTGAGGGAATTTCCCAATTTCTTGTGTAAAGTTGAACATAATTAAAAAAATCAACCATTATTTCAAAAACTGTTTGTTCAATTTACATAAATATACACTATTTCAAAATAATCCATTAAAAGTCCCAACCTCCCAATTCATTTTTTACAAGCTACAAGCTTAACAATAACATGACGTCATTTGGGCGACTCGAGCGCGTGCATGAAAAAGTGTCTGTTCATTGTTCGATTCCCAGAACAATAAAGGTTAAGTAGCTTGGGTTGTTATCTTACAATAACAAATGGTCCACATACTTATCACAAACAACGTCTCAGCTGTTAGAAGTGTTTATTTTAACAGTATCGACTAACCAAAACAAACACTTGAAAAGAGGCGCAAAAAACATCCACTCAAACATTGAATCATAGTTTAAAATCTGTTGTATTTATTTTAAATGTATATTGATATTCTACCTATTGAAGATATTTACAAATCGATAAGCACAATAAAAAACCATGCTGCCTTACAAAAATCATTAACCAAAATAAACAATTGCACTACGAAATGCATAAGTACCTAGTACACGGATCACAAGGACGATAGAAATTATAGATAGACCCATACGGTCTGTCACATCTGAATGTGAAGAAAATTAAAAACGATAATGAAAATGAAAATAAACATAAATGAAGCATTGCAATAGACGAGAATCATTTGGAAAAAAAATGGAAAAAAAAGAATTGGAAAAAAAATGAAGAAAAAATGTATTTAAAAAAAACTGCAAATTAAAAAAAAAATGACTTAAAAAAAAAACTTGTATTGATTACCTCTTTTTTCTTGAAGTCCGTTAAAACCACAAATCAGAAAATATGAGCCACCAAAAAAATATGTCGTATCCCTTAATTCAACCATCCGAGAAAAAATCACAAAACTGGCAGTATGAAGTTTATACCTTTGCCCTAACCCGGTCTGTGTCACGGCCAAAAAATGGCTTCATTGTGTTGCGTATTTTAAATTTCAATGTTACGCAAATTTATTACGTTATTATTCAAATTAAATGCTTAATAACAATATTGCGATACGCAACAACACACGTTACAACGACAGTTTGATAACATTAGTGTATTTATTATCCGTAACGGGTGCAAAACAACCGCCTTGCCGCCGTCACGGCGCACAAATTGGCGAACACCAGTTTTTGAAATTACTATTTCTGTTCAAAATCTTTATCAAACACACAACCTATGTATTAAAAACTGTTTATTACTTACCCATTCATGACGAAACACACCGAAATCCTACACAACACTATAACACAAAAAACAGGAGCTTTCGAGTTGAAGCGTCGACTCGCCCGAACGCGCGCGAAATCTGTACTGAGACACGACTCTGGTTCACTCTAGTAACCGTCGTAGGAGTGTTTGAGAGACATAACGTGAGACATTATACCATCCTAGTTCTTTTCCCTACACTTTGTGCAAGTTTGAGCAGGAAAGATATAGATTAGAAATACTTATTAGCTCAAATAAGACGTCAGCGACCCGCCAGCGACCCGCCGCCAAAATATGGTTTCACAACAGATTATGATATTTTGACAGATCACATATTTTGGTTGCGTAACAAACGGGGGGAGGGAAAATTTGGAGACCTGTCACCTTTAGTTTTGTGTAGTTCATGAACGATGAACGAATAGGAAACGTATCTTCGCACTGTACTAGAAGAAACGTTTCCTAACGCTGACTCGTAATCGGTCTATTAGGTCTAATATGTCTTTTCGATCTCGGACATTGTAATCCGCGCGATCGTTTGTGCGAACGAGAACGAGAAATGATAAACAGTCACTGATTGTTTGACAGATACGTTCGATGTCTGTGAATGAGAAGGAGAGAGAATAGCCGACGAATGACGATGCTCACCGAACCCGACCGACCGAATCTGCAAGAATGAGATGAGATGCTGACCACCGCGAGCGAAGACCGAATCGAGCTATTAGAACTAATAGAATGAACTAGTTCACTGTCCGAAATGAACTAGTACGGAGCGATCTTAAAAATGACCGAGCAGGCACAAGACTAGTCACCTTCACGAACAAAGATTGCAAAGTGACTTGTCAAATTTTGACGTCTAAACGTCAGCCGAATGTATCACAGATAAAAAATGACAACTAGAAATCGTTCCGAAATCGACTATAATTATCAAAGACATGTAACGGTATAGAAAAACTCGTTACAATAGCTACCATCATTAAGTATGCATAAATTAGAGTCATCAATTATGTCATAAAGTTGCTGTCCACGTCCCGTCCTTTTGTGGCTACGCAACCAAAGGCTATATGATGTGCATTAAAATCACCACTGATGAAAACAGGAGGAGGCAATGCATTGATTAAGTTTCGTAATCCATTCATTCTAATATGTCCACTTGTAGGTGGGGAATACACACATAAAATAGAAAGAAGACCATGTCTTGTAGTTAACAATATAAGCTATACTTTGTAAATCTTCATAAAACTGAATATCCAACTGTTTATATTTTAAAAAAGGGCGGACTAATATTGCTACGCCTCCATGGTTATTGCTTGCATTACGAAAATGTAAATTGTATCCAGGAATATTAAATGATCTATTATCTTCATCCGCATCCTCATTCCGCTGCGCGCCTCGGGGCATACCGGTTGTCCAGTCGTAACCCTAGCTGCAAGCATTTTTTGGCACTTCTATGTGTGCGTAGCCGTTCGTGCGTGTTCTATCAATAGTGGACCTATCGGCAGTTGACCGACTCGCGACATTGTGTGTGATTCACTTCGTTCGACGCAGATTAGTGTTGCCGGCAGAGACTACACCTAAACTACTAAAACCATGGATAATATAAATACCACTTTCGAGTGCACAAGTGACACCGACCATCCACCTAGGTCTGCTGATATGAGTGTTGATGGGTCACTTATAGAAAAAGAATCCCCACCACCTTATTTAACATTCCGCAAAGGTATATCGCTCATCAGTGATGCAAACCCGCGTGAGACCTATCGCGACGACTTCACCAAGCTGCAGAGGGACATAAAATGCATGCTCGACAGCTGGTTTACAAAACAAGACGAGAAATTCACCGTGCTCCTCTCCGAATTCGAAGGCGTGAAGTTCTCCAATCAGTTCATGAGCGACAAATATGACGACCTTGAGAAGAAATCGAAGGACGTTGCCTCACGCGTATCCTCGCTTGAAGAGAAACATTCCTCACCTTTGGCCAGTGACCAACGCATTTCTGTGCTCGAAGCAAAACTAGAAGCTATGGAGCAAAACTCGTAGCTGCAACATTTAAATCAGCAATCTGCCAGAGAAACACAGCGAGAACCTTATGGCCATTATTGAGACTATCTCGACTGTCATCAAACAGCCGCTATCACCTCGTGATATTATCACAATTCACCGGGTTCCGCAAATGAATGCTTATACCAATCGGCCCAAAAACATCATAGTAAAACTCACAAACCAAGTACTGCGCGATAATTTCTTAGCAGCGGCACGGCTGAAGAAGGGCATCACGTCCGAAGAGTTACACATTAATGGAACATCGAACAAAGTATACATCAATGAGCATCTCACATTTAAGACCAACACTTTGTTTCGTCAAGCCAGAGAAGCTGCCAAGCGGCATGGATATCGCTTCGTTTGGATCAAGCACGGAGTTGTTCTTGTTCGGGCAGATGTTCCAGAGTCCGCATTCTCCATTAGATCCGAACATGATTTATCGAAAATCAAACCATATTCCAAACCCAGGAATTAAGAATATTTCTCTAAACGTCTACCGAAAATTCAAAATTCTATGGTTTGCTCCCGGTAACGTTATTGGTCCATACGCTCTGTTACGTTCACTACTCTGTACACATATTTGCATTTGTTTTCAAGTTACCCTCAGGATCCTAACTTTTCGCACGACGAACTGCGCGTCCAGAATGGTTTTTTTTTTCACATATTATTGTATTATTTATAGTTTAGAATGTACACTATCACCTGAGTGTGGTGTAAGTACGTATTTCAAAACAATTCAATACTCTTGCACAACAACTATTGTAATTTGTAATCAATATACTTACGCCTATGCAGCATTACAGACAGTCTTTAGGTACAAAACATGTACTTATAATTTATCGTTAACTAATTGCCGTTCTACGCTCACTGCGCCCTTCGATCGTTTTGATGCGTCCCGTCAGCAGAGATATCGAGCACGTAATGGTGCAGTTGCCCGCGTCGCTTTCTAATAAACGACATATTATAAGTGCGGCGTACTTACCGCCTAGCTCACGGGACGAACTATACACCGCGCATATTGATTTGTTAGCGGGCGTCATTAACGACACGATTACTGAATCATTCTTTGTGGTAGGCGATTATAACCTGCCCGGCCTTGACTGGTCCAACGCGTACGGTGGCGATCACAATTACGTTATTCCTCAACCTACTACCCCAGCAAGTCATTATTTATGCAATTTCATGTCTCTTACAAACGCCTTTCAATTTAATACATTAAGAAATAACCTGAACCGCATACTGGACCTGTTTTTGCCTAATGTAGGCTGTCATCCTATGACGTGCGTGCCACTGCTTCCACTCGATACCCACCACCCTGCTTTCTGTGTTTCATCACCATTAAATACTAAAATTAATCCCTTGAGACGCCTTTCAACCATGAACTACAACTTTCATAAAACAAGTTACGAAACAATTGACAGCGAACTAAATAAAATAGACTGGCACAACCTACTTAGTAATCTTCCCGCCGAACAATCTGTCAATACCTTTTATGATACTATCTACAGCACAATAAAAACACATGTTTCTTTTACTCGTCCCATGAATTCAGTTTCCGTCGTGGTTTAGCCCTGCCCTTATATGCATTTTCAAAAATAAAGAGAAGGCTTGGCAAAAATGGAAAAAATATGGGAATATATCTGATTACGGAATATTTTCACTGTACCGTAAAGGGTTCGGATCGGAGTCTAGCAAGTGCTTTCTGATGTATATAAAGTCAGTCGAAGACAGCATTCCTTTGAACGTCAAGCACTTCTGGACATACGTCTCCAAGCGGAAGGGTCGAGCTAATATTCCAGCCAGCATGTTGTGGCAAGCGGGTTTCTAGGGTAGATATATAGGAATGAAACCAAGAGGTCGCTTAACACATTTATTAAACAAGAGATTTCAGGGTAGTGAGTTCTAAGGTCTCTGAGTACTGGTTCTGGTCACTGAAGTTAGAAGAGAAGAGAAAGTTACTGCCCTGGGCTTGGCTACGCCGCAGCACGAGGTCCGGCGTGAGGTCTCAGGGCAGGCAGCAGAATTGGGCGGCGACTTCAAAGGTCGCTCGACGTGGGCAGCACCACGCTTGGGTGCACGACCGCGTGTAGGCACGGTCGTGCTAAGGCAGGGCCTCAACACGTGGCGGGCGTGGGGTCTCGGCACCCACGACCCACGTGGATGGCAGGTTAGGCGGCGGTAGCGGCCGCGTGTTCAGTACGCGTGACTGCCGTCTCTCCAGCGGTAGGGCGGAGGCAGCGAGGACGTCAGTCAGCGGTAGGCAGGATAGAAGTTGTGTAGCCCAATACTGGAACCCCGTTTATCTCGGGGTTATTTAGACTTACAACTTGATCTGCTTGATGCGAAGGAAAGGGCTCGTTAGGCGTCAAGCAGGGATATTTATAGCCTTAACCATACCACGACACCGAGTGACGTGGTGGGAACTTGTAAGATTTAGGGATGTCATTCTTTTAAACCGTAACTAGTGATGTGCGTTTTAGTTGATCTGTAGGAAATCGACTACAACGCCACAATGTACTTTGAAAACAAAAATTCTAATGATCCCACTGAAATATGTAACTTGTTTTCAGCCTTGTTTACGTCTGTCTACGAACCATCTTTCCTCGACCCCGAGCTCTGGCAGACACCTTCCACATTTGCGGATAACTCTTCGTGTATTTCGGACATATATTTATACAAGGACGATATACTCAATGCCTTAAAGAGACTCGACCCAAATAAAGGGTCTGGTCCTCCAATTTTTATAAAAAACACTGCAGACAGCATTTGCATCCCGCTTCACATATTATTTAATAATTGCCTACGCGAAGGTACATTTCCTGATATATGGAAACGCGCTTACATCTCACCCATACACAAAAATGGCGACATAAACAACATACAGAATTACCGTCCCATCTCCTTGTTGCCTGCCTTGTCGAAGCTCTTTGAGAGACTAGTACACGGCAAGTTATACTCTCATTTGCACCACCTCATAATACCCGAACAACATGGATTCGTAAAACGCCGCTCTACTACTACTAACCTTATGTTATTTACAAACCATTTATTCGAAAACATGGACAACCATACCCAAGTTGACGCTGTGTACACCGACTTTCAAAAAGCATTCGACAAGGTGGACCACAAGCTGCTTCTGGCCAAGATCGCCTATAATGGCATTCGGGGTAATTTATTGCGGTGGTTCATGTCCTATATGTACAACAGAACCCAAAAAGTGGCTATCAACGGCTTTGAATCGGATTCCGTTGTCGTTACTTCTGGGGTCCCCCAGGGCTCCATCTTGGGCCCTTTGCTCTTCATTTTGTTCGTGAACGACATTAAACGCTGCTTTATTAACTCCCATTTCTTATTGTATGCCGACGAAATTAAAATATATAAGTCGTGCAAAAATATGCAAGACTGCTTGCTGCTTCAGGAAGACCTCTACAGACTTTCCAACTACAGTTCTCTTAACAAACTTCACCTTAGCTTACCTAAGTGCAATGTTATATCATTCACAAAAAATAAAAATCTAATCAAATACTGTTACACTTTACAAGGCATTACTCTTAAAAAAGTTGACCGTATTCGTGATTTAGGAGTTACACTTGACTCAAAATTACATTTCAACCTTCTCCTTGATAACATTATTAACAAAGCGTACAGAATGTACGGTTTCGTTATGCGATCCTCATTTGATTTTAAACGACCGCACACGTTTATAATCTTGTACGTAACCTTGGAATATGCAGCCCCAATATGGTGTCCTCTATACGATAAATATAAGCAAAGGCTTGAAATGGTCCAAAAAAAAATTTTTACGCTCCATTCACTATAAATGCTACCGTTCAAAACTACTATACGCACAACTTCTAAAACAATACAAACTCCTAGGCTTGGCGTCCAGGCGTACCCTACTTATGGCTGTGATGCTGCATGGCATAAGTAACAACAACTTTGACTGCTCTGATATTACCAACAAACTTTGTTATATTGTACCCAGAACTGTATTACGGCCAGAGGCGCGCGTGCCCTGGCTCTTCCATACTGTAAAATGTAGAATCAATGCTGGCGTAAGGGAGCCCCTCCGCCGTCTCCTAGAAATATATAACACACACTTTTTCGCTCTTGATATATTTTCACTATCCCAAATCAAATTTAAAAGAATGGCTATTCAATTGCTTATTCAATAATTATGTTTTCTTCCTAATCTAAATCGCCCCCAGTACCTCTACTGGGCCCAACTTAGGCTAATTTACCCTAGATTTAGAGTAAAGTAAAATAAACAGGGTAATTTTTTGGGTAGAAACTCGGTGAAGGTAATTTTATAGTATTTTTTTTGTCAAGGGTTAAGTTGAGTATATATTCATAAACATTTTTGTACCTCAAGTCATGATTGAGTGAGCTATTCGTTTTTAAATTTCTGTGAATGCACCTAATTATCATCCATTCGAGATTTCATTAACGCACTCATTTAATTTGTTTGTTACGACTCCCTCTCCGCCTGTCTTGTTCCTTCCTACTACATATTTTTCTGTGCCCGCTGACCGCTAGCAAACGCAAAGTACTTTTTATCCCACTCGCTCGACGAGTACCTACTGAAACTTCTTTCTCGTTACGCCTATCATAGACTCAATGAAGTATTCAAGTTGGAAAACACCAGTTTTATTCATGGTTTCAAATATCCGTACAACTTGTCTATAATTAAGTGTATTGTAAGTAGATTGAATTGTCTCGTGATGCCGGTGTTGGGAAGTTTTTTTTTTTTTTTTTTTGGTATGGCATCTCGTAGTTGACCTTGAGAGGTCGTGACTACTTAACCGGACTATCCTGTGGCTGCCTTAAGCGGACTCAAAGCCTCCAGCCAGGGGCGGTGTTGGGAAGAACGTTGACGATAAATTATATAGCGTATTTATAATGTTACCAGTCCAGCGACACGTACAGAACAGAGAAAAAAAGAACAAAAATGAAGTTACACGATCTTTTATAACATTTCTAATGACAGTTGTCTACCCTTACTACCTATCTGCCAGGAATATTGCCACAGATAAAATTAACTGAACTATAAAAAAAAGTAAAACTGCTCTATTTAAAACTATATCAATGCCTTCACAACAATATTATTATTAAGTAAATTAATCTCATGGTATATATTCTTAACAACATAATTTAATGGAACTTAAAAGTCAATAATTTGGTATTTTGAACAGGAATAACAAATCAGTTAAATGGCAACATCAAATAAATTGGTCAGTGTGAACTTAAAGAAACTTCTACATAATTATACTTGTTACAGGTACTAAGATATCTACTACGAGTATAATACGATAACATTCGGCCGTCCTGACTAAAGCCGTGTCTCACGGCGATCTTGTTTACTTGCGTCAGCTGGTGTCAAAGAAGTCATCACAGAGGAAGAAGAAACGCCGCCTGTCGCGCTGGTGTTTCACGAAGTAGCCCTTGGCGTTGCTCTGTCGTTCTGCGCAACAGCCGGTAGAGACTTGCCCATCTGTAACGTGAATTTAGTCTACAAACCAACGAGTCCATGTAAACATAGCACATTCCTACCTAAGTCAATATCATGTATAAGCATTGCACGCAGCAGCTAAATGAACATCATACCTATAGCTAGTTGAATGGATTTCGTAGCTAGGTAATTGGATAACAGGTAAATGGATAGCACATAGTTTAATATTTAGATAGTACAAAGCTCAGAAAATAGGTAGCACATAGTGTAATATTTAGATAGAACATAGCTCAGTAAATATGTAGCACACAGTTTAATATTCAGATAGCACATAGCTCAGTAAATAGGTAGCACATAGTTAATATTTAGATAGCACATAGCTCAGTAACTAGGTAGCACATAGCTCAGTAAATAGGTAGCACATAGCTCAGTAAATAGGTAGCACATAGCTCAGTAAATAGGTAGCACATAGCTCAGTAAATAGGTGGCACATAGCTCAGTAAATAGGTAGCACATAGCTCAGTAAATAGGTAGCACATAGCTCAGTAAATAGGTAGCACATAGCTCAGTAAATAGGTAGCACATAGCTCAGTAAATAGGTAGCACATAGCTCAGTAAATAGGTAGCACATAGCTCAGTAAATAGGTAGCACATAGCTCAGTAAATAGGTAGCACATAGCTCAGTAAATAGGTAGCACATAGCTCAGTAAATAGGTAGCACATAGTACAGTAAATAGGTAGCACATAGCTCAGTAAATAGGTAGCACATAGCTCAGTAAATAGGTAGTACATAGCTCAGTAAATAGGTAGCACATAGCTCAGTAAATAGGTAGCACATAGCTCAGTAAATAGGTAGCACATAGCTCAGTAAATAGGTAGCACATAGCTCAGTAAATAGGTAGCACATAGCTCAGTAAATAGGTAGCACATAGCTCAGTAAATAGGTAGCACATAGCTCAGTAAATAGGTAGCACATAGCTCAGTAAATAGGTAGCACATAGCTCAGTACATCGATAGCACATAGCTCAGTAAATAGGTGGCACATAGCTCAGTAAATAGGTAGCACATAGTCTAATATTTAGAGAGCACATAGCTCATTAAATCGATAGCACATAGTTAATTCAGGTACCTATTATTGTACGCTCGCATTGTTAAAAGTGCAAGATGTTAGTATAATCTAATATCGACTTGGGTAAATGCGGTTAAAACAAAATTCTTAGTAGGTAGTCTAATCACATCGGGTAATAGTTTAAATAAAATTTAAAGTAGGTATATATTTCTATTATCAACATGTTTGTATACATAGAGGGTAAATGATACGCTGTCGTGTTTTATAGGTATCACATAATAGTACGTACACAACCTTAATATCAAATTAAATACTAACGAACATACCTAACTTTCTAATAAATCAATTAAATCATCCCTATCAATGTCATGACCCACACTATCTGTAGAATCATGATCATCTGATATTACAGCCTTGTATGGACGCAACGTATCGCCAGCCACAACCGCACTAAATTTTCGGTACCCTCTCATGCCTTTAATTGAAGAAATAGTATAACGATATATCGCGTGATATGTTTTGGTGATTTTGTATGGTCCTGAGTATCTGTTTCCTAACTTTTTGCTTACCCCTACAGCTTGCTCAGTGACACCTCCTTTCCATAAGACTAATTGGCCTATGTTATATTTAGTACATTTTTTGTGCTTACTGTCAAACTGTTTTTTCATTCTAGCCATATTTAAGTCGATGTTTACTTTAGCCTGCCTACGTCTAGACAATAAAAGTTGTTTCTGTTCTTCATTGTTTATCTGCGGTGAAGATTGTGGCACTGGCAAAAGATTATTCTGATGTGTAAATAATAAACTAAATGGTGCCACTTTTGTCACAGAGTGTATTGTATTATTAATGCCCCAAACGACATTTATCAATTTTGAATCCCAGCTACATTCTTCTATGACGGATGTACTTAACCCGTCTAAAATTGTTCTATTCACACGTTCAATCTGACCATTTGAACGAGGTACAGCTACGGCATTCAAAACATGTTTAATTTGGTAAGTAGCAACAAAAGTTTTGAAATAACGACTCGTAAAAGCCTTCCCCCTGTCAGTTATTATTAAACTGGGTTTACCAAAAACGGAAATTATATCGGTCAGTTCTTTAACCGTTTCTGTTGAACGTACAGTTTTTACAGGACGAGCAAAAATAAATTTAGTAAAGGAGTCTATAATCATTAAAATATAGTTGTTTCCCTGACGACTTTTAGGGAATGGGCCCAAATGATCTACGTGCAAGGTGTGCATAGGTATATCTAGCTTTTCTATGGGATGCAATTCCCCCTCACATCGACCGTAACCTGATTTACCATACGCACATTGGAGACAACTTTTAATATATTTTCTAATGAATCTAGTCATATTTGGAAACCAGTAAGAAGATTTTATTAGTTTCTCGGCCCTTTCAAAACCTGGATGCCCAATCTGGTCATGGTACTTTTGCAATATACTGTATTTGCCTAGTTTTGTAATAACAAAACGTTCACCTGTTAAAGTTTTTCTGTATAACCGGCCGTTAGTTACGGCATAATTATTAGTGATATCTCGATTTTCCGTACCCTCCTGTAGCTGTCTAATAGTTTGTTGGATACCGTCATCCTGAAGTTGAACCGAGAGTGCCCAGTCAGTTTCGTCAATCATGGCAATATCTACTGTGTTGATGCCTACTGGATTTCTACTTAGTGCATCCGCATGTCGCATTTTATCACCAGGCCTATATTCTATCTCTAATTCAAAGTCCTGGATAGTTAACCACCATCGTGCAATGCGTGGCATAAGGTCCTTTTTTGTTAAAGTGGTACGAATGGCTGCGCAGTCTGTGACGACTTTTACCGGTATACCTACAAGATAGATGCGAAATCTTTTTAGTGACTCCACCACAGCGAGTGTTTCTAACTCGTAGCTGTGGTAGAATTGCTCCTCTTTACTGGTGACTCTACTGAAATACGCTACAGGTTTTAGATTATTATCAGATTGAAACTGCATTAAAATGCCACCTATACCTATTTTACTTGCATCCGTATGCAACTCAGTTACCGCGTTACGATTATAAATCGCGAGTACAGGTCTTTCGGTTAATAATCTTTTAAGAGTAATAAAAGTTTTATTTTGTTCATAGCCCCAACACCAGGGAGCATCTTTTTTTTGTTAATTCGGTTAGGGGGCGGGCTATGGATGCAAAATCTCTAATAAACTTTCGAAAATATGATGCCAAACCTATGAATTGGCGTATTTCGTGAACATTGCTCGGAGTTTTAAATCTCAGTACACAATCAATTTTATGTTGACCTGGTCTAATAGTCCCCCCTGTAATTTCATGGCCCAAGTAATCAGTGGTGGTTTTGAGAAATGAACATTTCTTTAAGTTAAGTCTTAAATTCGCACGTTTTAGCCGTTCTAGGACTGTTTCTAATAATATTAAGCCCTGTTGAACGGTAACTGTAGGTAAGATCATATCATCTAAATACACCGCGACTACTTCATGTTCACCGGTATTTTCTAAATCATCATTTTTTTATTTACTACTATTATTAGCTAGTGTACCCAAAGCAAGTTTGAGAGCTCTAGAGAATACAGCGGGTGCATTAGCCAGGCCAAACGGCATCTTAACAAACTCATATTGCCCGGATGGTGTTACAAACGCAGTTTTAGGAATAGATGTGGGAGACATCGGCACTCGGTAGTAGCCTTGTGCAAGATCGAGTGTAGTGAAATAGAATTTACCAGATAGCAAACTTACAAGGTCATCTATATGTGGTAAAGGAAAACGATCCTTTACCGTACATGAATTTAAAGCTCGATAGTCTATACATAGTCTATATTCCCCTTTTTTGTTTTTTACTAATACCACAGGGCTTGCATATTGGGAATTTGATACTCCTGCTATTCCAGAATCTAATAGCTCTTGTACTTTTTCATCTACAATTTCCTTTTCCTTATATGATAACCTATACGGTTTGCAAAATACCGGTTTGTCAGTCAAAGTGTCTATTGTCATTTCTATTAAATCCGTGCAACCTAAACTAGTCTTACTGTAAGTAAATGATTCAGAATATTAACCAAGTAATTTGCATCTTGTTCACTACAACTTAATTCGCCCAAGTCTAAGTTTTCGATGTTAATCAAATTTTCTGCTTGATAACTATTTAAATTTCGATTGTATGTAGTATAATTAATATTCACAATACGCTTCTCAGTACAGACTTTAGCTCTAGTTAATAAACGTCCAGCCCGCCAGGTTATAGACTCATTTCCTACATTAATTATTTTCATTACTTCAGTCGTAGCCGATAAAACAGCGCCCGGTATAAAATACATAGCCTCTGAATTGTATACTGGGAGCGTAGTATAGGCTGTATCCATACAATCACTATTTATGAAAATATGAACAAGCGTTTCACAACATGGAGGTACAACTGCATCTTTCAATAACCGTATACAATATTTATGTTCAAAATCATCGCTATGCAGGTTATATTGTGTTAAAATATTATCACACGGGTCACATTTTATTAGAGTAGCACTAGTCGAAGTAGTTAACAAGCTAATGTTATTTTGACAGATAATATGTTGACCTATAATCATGTCAATATCACCCATACAAGTGTGTGTTACTTCTGCAAAACAGGGTATCCGTAATTTATCAATGTCTACCGTGAAGTGAACTGTTCCCATGGAATTTATACAACTACCCTCAAACCCCCTCAGAACTATCGTAGATGCCACTAACGACAGATTTAATCTTTTTACCACGTTCATTCGTAAAATATTTACTTTACTACCGGTGTCTATGTATGCACTTATACAACAGTTATCAATGAAAACATTTTTTTTAAAACAGTCATTAGAAGCATTAATGTACTCAAAAGTGTACATCACCTTAGATTCTGTGCTTCAACAGGTTGCGGCTTCGTGGCCCCGGCGTTGGCAGGTGGTGCAGACGAGTTGGCTCCGGCAGTCCTTTATCTCGTGGCCAGCACCCTAATTGCGTAATACACAATCATTCGGAATCTGGGGGTCTACACTCTTACTCCGTCAACGACGATACGGGTCCGTTCGAAGGTAGTTCGAAACTAAGCACTAAACCCTACTCCCGGTTGATTTCGGATTCATCAGTTTCTAACGGAATCATAGACAATATTTGTGAACGAATGACGCATGACTTTTTTTTATTTTTTATATATTAAGGCATCTCGTAGTTGACCTTGAGAGGTCGTGACTACTTAACCGGACTATCCTGTGGCTGCCTTAAGCGGACTCAAAGCCTCCAGCCAGGGGCGTAAAACTACTTATATTATTAAGCGAACGCTCGCTAAGGGCACCCCCTGTGGGGTACGGACCTCGGCTTAGGGCGTCGCTGACGGGAGGACAGCAAGATGGGACAGGCTGGATCAAATTTAGTTGATTATTATTAATCGGGGAATTTAAAGCTACAGGCTCAGCTACGGCGCGGGCTGGCACTTCGTCGAGCAAGGGTCGGGGGGGACAATTACGTCGGGATCTTCGCGAGGAACCTCGGCGGCGAGGTCGGAATGTCGGTCTGTGTTTGTGCACTGTACTGGTGGCCCTACTGCTCTCCTGAATGAGAGTTATGTGGTCATCGGGATCGGTGAGGACATGCTTGGGACGGCGGACTTGACTAATGGAGGAGGGAATATAACTAGCGGCTTTCACAACCAGAGGGTTGCGGTGATTCGCGGCGGTCTCGAAGAAACGCTTTGAAATGCGTTTCATGAACTGACGGATAGTGGGAATCCTGAGGTCTACATGGAGGATTTCGTTGCGAACGTACCAGGGGGAGCCTGTTATCCTACGGAGGAACTTGTTCTGGAGGGTCTGCATTCTATGGAAGCGAACGGGCTTGGCGTGTGCGAAGACTGCACTGGCATAGGTCATGATCGGACGGATGCACGCTGTGTAGATGCGCAATTTGCACTTAAGTGACAATTTGCTACGTGCGTTGAGGACGAAGTGGAGTCTACCTAGAGCGAAGGCGGCGCGCGAACGAGCCGCCTTAATGTGCTCTGAAAACGAAAGGTGTTCGTCGAGAACTACACCAAGGTATTTGGCTCGCTTCTCCCAAGGGATCGGCTTGCCGAACATGGTGATCGGTCGAGGGGGGCAGGGGGTATGACGCGGCTTCGAGAATAGAACCGCTTGACTTTTGTCGGGATTTACTTCGATTCTCCATTTCCTAAACCAGGCGCCAAGCTTGTTGACTTGGGTTTGGAGAATGCGAGATATCGAGTCTGGATCGCGGCCGGTGTAGTAAATGGCCGTGTCGTCTGCGAACAGAGCCAGCTGTGCCTTGCTGCACTTGGGCATATCGCTGGTGAATAGCGTGAATGCTAGGGGAGAGATCACAGAGCCCTGAGGGACTCCTGCGCGAATAGGGTGGGGGGAGGATAGCGCTCCTTCGATGCGATAACGGAAGGTGCGATTCGACAAAAAGTCCCGTAAGATGAGCACGAGACGATCTGGCACACCGAGTTGGTACAGCTTATATAATAAGCCGTTGTGCCAGACTTTGTCGAACGCTTTCGCTATGTCGAAGAAAACAGCACCGGTCATCAAACCTCGTTGGAAACCGAAGTTGATGTGTTCGACTATACGGTGGACCTGTTGTACGCACGAGTGTTGGGTTCTAAAACCAAACTGTTCGTTGGGGATGAGGCCCTTTGTCTCGGCGTAGTCTCTGAGGCGCTTATAAATAAGCCTCTCATAGATTTTGCCGAGGACATTGAGCAGACTGATGGGGCGGTAACTACTAGGCTCTGACTTTGGCTTGCCGAGCTTCGGGATACCGATGACGGTGGCTTCTTTGAATGCCTGTGGGAAGATGTTGTTGCACAGAGCACCATTGAAGATGGTGGTCAGTAGCATTATCAGGTGGGCAGGGAAAAGTTGGAATACCCTATTGGTGATTCCATCTGAACCGGGGGCTTTACGAGCCTTAAGACCTTTGATGAGGTCGTGCACTTCGTCGGGCGTGACTGGGGGCAGTGGATACTCTGGGTCTTCGACGGGAGGGAGGGAGGCTCTATGTTCGACAACAGCGTCGACCTCAGAGAGGTGAGCTTGGTCTACTGGTTGAGAGCTAGGCGAGCATTGGACTTCTAGAGTGTCGGCTAGAAGCTCAGCCTTGTCGACATCATCGAAGGCGATGGTCTTGTCGGGACGGATCAGGGGGGGCATGGAGACTATTTCTCCGGATCTGAGCTTCCTCTGGAGTTGCCAGAAGGCTAGGTGGGTGGGCTCTAGTTCGCTCAACATCTTGTCCCAGCCGGCGGTACGCAGCTCCTCTATGCGTGTTCTTACAGTACGCTGTAAGTAACGCATATGGGCTTTGTTCGCGTCGCAGGGGAAGTTGCTGTAGGCACGGACAGCCGCGTTCTTCTCATTCAACAGTTCGCGTACATCGTCCGGCAACTTCCAGCGAAGGTCATCCGTCGCTGGAATTTCCCTTGAACAATCGTTCAGGACTGATTGTACGTGAGCTGTGAATGAGTCGATCGCGGCCGTCGTGTCAGCGATAGAGTCAAAATGGTCGGGGATTGGGTCCAAGTGGGGGGACGTGGTGGATTTTAAGCGATCGCTTACTCTCCTCCAGTCCGTTACCACTTTGTTGGGAAGGGGTTGGGTGGAATCGGGCAGACCTATGCGGGGGACCAGTTTCATGACTACTGGACGGTGATCGGAAGCGAGCTCTTGTACCACTTCTATAGAGTCCAACCGTAGGTTGACGTTCTGTAGGAGCGCCACGTCGAGTACATCGGCGGTGTGATTGGGATCGGGGGGAAAATGAGTGGGAGTCATCGGCGCGATGACATCGAAATTCTGAGAGGAGGAGAGGTTGAACAAGTGTCTCCCTCTGGAAGAGGTCCTGGTGCTATTCCAGGAGGGATGTTTGGCGTTGAGATCACCCGCTATGATAACGGAGTCACTCAGGCTAAAAAGGACAGAAAGATCTTCAGTAAGGAGTTGGAAGTTCTCCGAAGTATTAAGGGGGGGGAGGTAGGCCGAAACTATGGTGATCGGTTGATGACCTGTCATGCCAAGCCGACAGCAAGACACTTCTAATCGTGAGAGTGTGGGAGGGTCTATGGGAATGCAGTATAGCTCCTTTTTGTAATAGATAAGGGTACCGCCCTTATGGCAACGCGTCCTGTCATTGCGAACTGTACGATAGTTTGCAATTGACGGATTTCGGTAACTCGGTTTTAGGAACGTTTCCTGAACAAGGAGGATGTCGATGTGATGGTCGCGGAGGAACTCGCTGATTTCAGCGCGTTGTCGCAGGATGCCATTGGCATTGAAATAACCTAACTTTAGGGATCGGGGTTTGGTTCGCGCGAGGATTCCTTTATCCATGATTAGGGTTGGGTTGGTTGTTGAAGGACATCAGGGCTTGCGTAATGTCCGGGTACGCATTGTATATATTTTGGATCATATAAATGTTGCCGGCATTTCTGGCGGCAACAATTTCGCTGGCCATTTTCCTGGCGCGAGGGGTAAGGAAGGCCGTGAACGTGCTCGAGATCACGTTGAAGGCGTCCATTGGATTCTGGCCGACCATACGGGTGGCTGCGGGTGGAGCTGAAGCGGCGGGAGCGGCTTTGTTTAGAGGCACAGGAATGCCTGGGGGCGCGTTGACGCGGATGCAGGGGTCCATAAGTGGAGGGATGGCCGCAGGAACGGGTCTAGGTGCTAAGGCTGGAAAAGCCTGCTGATGGTGGAAGTAATTCCAGGGCGAGGGCCTCTGAGGACTGAGTCGCTCCTGGTGTTGTGAGGTAGGCCACGCGTGGGCGTAGCGGGGGCTTTCCCTTTGCTGGCGGGCGTCTGCACGCTTCGTCAGTTTGGGAGATGATGATTTGGGGGCCTTGGGGCACCCACGATAATTGGCCGGGTGGCCTGAGTCTCCGCATAGCACACAGCTAGGCGGCTCTGTGCACAAGGTGCGGTCCTTAGGTCGGCTGCAGTCAGCAGTGCCGTGATCGCCCAGGCACTTGACGCACCTGGGTTTCGCGTGGCAGTGCATCTGCGAATGCCCGTAGAGTTGGCAGCGGTGACACTGCCCTATGACACCGGTCTTAAAAGGCTTCTCGATCTGCAAGCCGGTGAGGTTGCAGACGGAACGGACGTTTAGGATAGGGTGGTGACCCTCAGTAGGAGGGCAGACGACGAGGACCATATCGAATGGTACCCGGCCTCGGGCGCGGTGCATGCGGTGGACTTCCGCAACGGGGACGTTTTGCGACAGAAGGTCGGCTTTTATCTCTTCCGCGGGTATCTCCTTCGGGATCCTTCGGATCACGACGCGGACTTGACGGTCTTCGGGGAGGGCGTAGGTGTGGAAGGACACACCTCTAAGACGGAGAGTCTTTGTGAGCTCTCTGTAATCGTTTGACGTCGGAACGGTTACCTTGATACCCTGTTGGGTAGATGTCGCGCTGGTGTAGCCTATACGCAGGTCGGTGCACCATTTGGACACGTCTGTCCACTTCTCCTTGTCCTGGATGTACACAGGGGGAGGGGGGGCGATTTTCTTTGCCGCAGAAGGCTGGGCAGCGGGCTTGGCAGCACTGTGGCTGAGGGAAGAGGTTGAGGCCGAGGCGGCCTGAGAGGGGGCGGTGGCGGTGGCGGATGGAGCCACGGGAGCGGAGGTGGCTTCTATAGCCGGCTTCTTCGTCCTTGTGTCAGGACTCGGTTTTAGGCTCCTTTTTTTGGAGCCGACCGTCTTAAAGACGCCTTCGTCGGAAGAGGGGGAGGAGCTCTGGTCGTCGCTCGAGATTTCGTACGGCGAGGTCGGGCGAGGGGAAGGCTCGCTGGTGTCCATGTGGACAGCCGGCGGCGAGCAACCTGAAAGTTGCGACGGAGAGGTTTCGAGGGCATCGCTAAACGTGGCGATGTCCGAGCTGTCGGTGCCTACTAGGTCAGAGGGACCGGGGACGGACTGCTGCAGTGCAGCGAATTTAGCGCCATACTTGGCGAGGAAGTCGGGGTCCTTAAATAGGACCTCCTTGAAGAACGCCACTATAAGGGCGTCCTCCATGGTCGGAGTGGGGGGAAGGCCTAAGGGAGGGAATGGTGGAAATTAAGTTTCCACTTAGAGCCTATTAACCCTATACCTAACTCCCCGGGTGGATTGGCCCGGGGATGAGTTCCCTCCCTGTCGGGTGCAGACAGGGAGGTGTGTACCTAATGGTGAGCCCTAAGCTTGTATACCCGTCGCCAGTCTTATTGTGCGAACGGGGCCCTGACCAGTCTAGCGCGAAGGGTGTAGACACACCCTAGAGACACTAGGTGAGTAGCTGAAAAGCAAAACTGTCACCAGAGCCGACTAGGAGATCCCCCAAGGCCGGTTATCTGGGACCCGTCCAACTAAATGCCTCGCCCTGAAGGGGTTCGGCGGGTGCGAATTGGGTCAACACCCCACTCGGCTTCGTTGACACCGTAAGGTTTCAACCGAGGACCACGAAACTGTGGTTTTACCCAGAAGGGGCCTAGTGAAGCTACACACGAAAATCTGATGAAGAAATAAGATTTGCCTTGAAAAAGGCACTTTTTAATTGATTAAAAATAAAATCAATTGCTTGATTTTATTTTAATCGGAGTAGTCGGGGCGACTACGATGACCTCACGTGGTCGCGACGAGTAGGAACAGGAAACACAACACTGGAGCGGGAGAGCGCACAAACACGTCCGTCCGCGGCGAGAGTCGAGCGTCCTGACGCATGACGATAGAGCCGCGCTATTTTACCGGTCGATTACCGGTTTACTTACTTTGAAGTTTTCTAGCATATTAAATAAAAAATAATATTGGTTTTCTAAGAAAAAGACCACATTTCGAACAATATAGTTTTTGTTATGTCTTTAGTTAAAAAATTGAACTATTTTTGCCATTTTAATCCGTATCGTGGCCTTATCCTGTTAATACCTTTGCCCTTTTTCTTTCTGACGGCAACTTTCAAATGAAATGTCAGTTTTTTTCAAAATAGTTATTTACATTAATTAAGTGTACTTTCATAATATTATTTATACGACGCGGGATGTTTTCGCTAGTTTAGTAAAATGGCCCCAACTGCTCCAGCAGCAATTCATGCAAAAATTGAGGCCTTCCTCGATTTTATGAGTGAGCATAATGAGTTGGCTCGCGGACTATTGAGGGGTGCCAACGGGAGAATCTGATCAAAACGGCTGTGGGAAAGCCTGTGCAACTCCCTTAATTCAATGGGGAGTTGCACAAAGTCCGTGGAGGATTGGCAAAGGGTAAGTTTAATACATTACTCGTATTATTATGATTTTAAGGTCTTGCCATTATTAAAGTGCATACAATGATTTAAAAAAAACATTTGGGCCGAAAAAGCTGCTGGATCTGCCAGACGTTCAGCATGTGCTACAGGTGGAGGCCCATCGATACGAATTGAGGATACTGTCAATTATGGGAGAGGGTTTTAGAGAGCCGCAAACTGAGGCAAGAGTGCCAGCTTTTCCATCGGTAATAATTAAAATATAATTGAACATAGATAGTAAATTTGTTCTGATGGTAAAAAAAACAAGAAACAACAGCATTCATGTACTTATAATTATTTTGCATGGCGTCTTACCCGTGACTTTTAAATTAAATAACTATACTTAACAGATACATAACTACACATTTCTTGTATCCGTCAATGATATTCAGTTTTTGTTGTACAGGGTCCACCTGTAAGACAAGAATAAGCAGTCAACACACCCACACAAATATCTACTGCTACACCTGCCAACCCAGTTTCCCAGAAGCAACCTGCAGTGATCACTGAGGCACTGGTAAAAGGAACTGCTAATTCGTAATCAGCGAAGTAAGTATAATTGATCACTAGTAAATAGATGACATAAATCATGTTTATAAAATACTAAGCTAATACTGACTATTATTTTTTTTCATTTGTTTACTGCATTACATTCTCGTCGTGCACGTCCTCGAGTTCGGCGACACCTACCTGCCGATTCAGCAAGAAGCCAAGTTGTGTTGATTGATGCTAAATAAAAATTTGTTACCAAAAAAACAATACTTTTATTGCGTAAAATTTGGTTTTTAACAGTATCTTCCGCCTGTCCTAACACCCATAATATCCTGTAAGCAAAATATCAAGTTTGCAAATTATATAACCTAATCAATGCTATAAATACAAATACCCTATTTATTGACATGTTTAGAGGCAATCGGCGACGCCTCCTTTCTACCTGTATAGCGTCTTCGAGCATTAAAAAAGCAGCCATATTTTCAATTAATTAACTTTCTTCAGCAGCACGATAACTATTTTGATGTCGTATCAAATGACATAACGTTCCGTTAAAACAAGTGTCAAATCCAACTTTTCGGACGGGCAAAAACGCATTGGGAGTAGGGACAACTGTCAAATCGTGTTGTCATTCATTCTTAGTTCGAGTTCGGGACTAATCGTAAGTCCGTAGGTGATACAGAGTAGGAAACGTCCGTAACAAAGGCCGAAACCACGGACTTCGGGCTAAGAAAGTAGACCCCTTGATTACACACGAAATTGTCGCTTCTTCATCCAGTTTGCATTTCTTTGACAACGATAGTTTATCATGAAAATATGCGGTCATAGTTTCGTCATCACTTTTCTTACGTGCCAACATCAATTCTAATTTATCAACGAAATCCATGGCCATAAGGAAAGCTCGTTCAAGTGCATATTTCCATTCATCCCAAGAAAGATCGTAATTATCTAAATTTTCATACCATTCCCTTGCAGAGCCACGTAACCTCATGTGCATAATATAGGACTTATCAGCGTCACTCCAGTCGTAAATATAACTCAATTGATCAATTTTATTAAGCCAAGCCTTAGCACTTAAAGATTCAGGTCCCGGGTTGAATTAGGAGATTAACTCTGCATCCGTGTGGGTAGTTTGCCTTTTCCTCGCAGCATTTGGACAGCAGTTGGAAGAAAAAAAATTCAAAATATTTTCTGTTACCTCGGCACTAGAAGTTTCTACATTGTCCATTTTTCTTTTCTTTCCGAGTCCGTCGATGTAGGGTCCCAAACCCGCCATTATAACCTTGTGGGGCGATAATTAGGTCCCTTATCCCACTTCTGACATGGTGCCGGTGTTGGGAAGAAGGTTGACGATAAATAAAAATTAAAGACTTACAGCGTATTTATAATGTTACCAATCCAGCGACACGTACAGAAAAAAAGAACAAAAATGAAGTTACACGATCTTTTATAACATTTCTAATGACAGTTGTCTACCCTTACTACCTATCTGCCAGGAATATTGCCACAGATAAAATTAACTGAACTATTAAAAAAAGTAAAACTGCTCTATTTAAAACTATATCAATGCCTTCACAACAATATTATTATTAAGTAAATTAATCTCATCGTATATATTCTTAACAACATAATTTAATGGAACTTAAAAGTCAATAATTTAGTATTTTAAACAGGAATAACAAATCAGTTAAATGGCAACATCAAATAAATTGGTCAGTGTGAACTTAAAGAAACTTCTACATAATTATACTTGTTACAGGTACTAAGATATCTACTACGAGTATAATAACACTCGTCTTGTTTAAGCCCGTCACAGACGTAGCTATAATATATATTAATATGAATCATAGCAAGGCATATTACGACATATTTTCTATACACAATTTCGATAGACCGCACACGCAGCTATAATATATATATTTTCTATGACGTCACCAAAATATGTCGAAATATATATCTCGGTATATTTTGGCCTTTAAAACCGTGCGCTTGCAAAGGCGAGGTAAGGGCAAAATATATGTTATAGTATAGTCTCGTGTGTGGTAGTTTGCTATACTATAATATATATCTCGGTATATTAATATATATTAAAGCTACGTCTGTGACGGGCTTTATGATCTTGCATGAAATGTATCAAATTTGGATAGTACCGTGCAGGAAAGCAATTTAAAAAACTTAAGGTATTCTTTTCATTTAACTTAAAATCTAGGGTAAATTGAGATCAGACTTAGGGTAAAACAAAACCAAGACATTGCATCACGGTCTTTTTCATCATTTAAATTTAAAACAGTTTTAAAAATTAGCGTTGCGTTATTGGATGCTTATAACAATTTAAACAAATGTATTATGCTAACTTACTACATTTGAAGTGTCCCAACTCCTAAAATATTATTATTTGTAAAAGAGAATTGTTATTTTGTTATGAAAATCTGATTAAAATGGAACATAAGTTTAGACTAAACTCGTGAATAGGCATGGGCAAATGGAAAAAATATATCGAAATATATCGTATCTATAGTTTTCAAATGTATCGATTTTGTTTTTAAATATCGATATTCCGATACATCGATATTTTTTGCACAAAAGTAGGTTACTTATATAGTTTGCAATCTCAAAAATTAGTTATAAAAAAATGAAAATACATGTTTGAAATACTTATTATTTTATCTATTCATAAAACGTGTTGTATAGATGTTTTAAACATTTTTCCGCACAAATTTCATGAAACAGGTTTGTTGTTTCCTTTTTTTGGAAAGAATTTCCAAACAGAAGACATGAAAATAAAAATTTATCACCACAAATAATAACTAACATAACAACAGCACGTAACACTAACCAAACTAGTTACTAGTAGGTACCTTATACATCAGTCAGTGTCCTGTTGTTGCCTTAGTTGGCTCCTTGGCTCCACAGTGCACACCACAGAGTACAATATAGTATACTGAAAGTGCAGACCACAAACAAACGGGATAGTTTTTATTTTACATAAATAAAAATATATTATAATAAAAATATAATAATTCAATAAAAAAATATTTCTTAAAAATTCGAGGCGAAATAATATCGTTTTTGATAATCGAAAATAAATATTGAAAAAAAACCGTCGATTTATATCGATTATTTTCTGAAAAAAATCGATATATCAAAATAAATCGTTTTTTTTTTACCCAAGCCTATCCGTGAACATTTTGAAAGCAGCGCCAGCACGCTCTTTTTTTTTTTGAATTTTTATGGCATGTCTACTGGGCCTTTATGCCAAAAATTCATACGTTCTAAACGTGACATTGGCTGAATGCACAAACCGTGCGAAGGCAGAAGGCAAAAAAAAAGTTCGAGATTACTGTACGAGTAAATTCAAAATCTACTAAACTGAGTAGTTTATCTCCAAAAGCAGAAGCTTACCTAAACTGGTCGGTTATGATTCCCTGACAGTGACAGGTAGTACAATTGGTTTGGGTTGGGACTTTGATTTGACTTTGGGTCTGTCACTGTCGAAACTCCAAATGCGAAATCGGGTCCCGAGATTAAAGTGAATCTAGAATATTCTTCATCATCGTAGCGGCTTTAAAGATAATAGCATCATAACGCAAGCGCTGTTATATGTTTTTTTGGCTGCTCTGAAAATTTTAAGTGGTAACTTAAGCTTTGCTATTGCTCCAATGATTTAATTTCTCTCCCTCCACTATGCGGCTTGGCTTTGGTTTTAGTTTAGTGCGTCCGAATTTGCGAGTGATGTTAACTACGACGTGTTAATTTGCCTTGCTTCACCATTTTGTGATCCACAAGTTCTTGCTTGAATCCATTCGCCACCGGCGAGCGTAATGTCGCCTCATGGCAGCATTATTTAGCAGCTTAATAATGTGGGCACAACTTAGATTTTGAGCTGTTATTAAGCCATCAAAAATGTACCTCTATTCTTGTGAATTATCAGGCAATCTTCATGCATTTGCTGACTTAGCTGTGTGCTGTGCATGTGCAATGAATGTTTTCTTCTTACTTTTAACAATAGCAACAAAATGCCTACTATTTAGTGCATGTAAAAATAAGCCGAATGTTTTCAGCTTTGCCTCGTGTTTAGATGCTTTCAATGAAGAAAAGACGACCCGCAGACCCACGTTCCAAAACAGTAGGTAAAGCGGTGCTCCTAGAGTTGTACCTCGCTACAGCGTCATGCTGCGGTCACGTAAGCCCACTGTGCAGCGCACAAGCCCTAGATCTTTTGTAAGTACTTATTTATCTTTAACTAGTTTATGCATCCCGATAGTGTCTTACACTTTCTAATACAATTTGAAGGATTAAAGAACATTCCTAATCCTTTGCTTCATAATTATGTTAGTAACATTTTGTTTGCTTGACAACATATATATTGCAATGAATGTTGTTGAATTCTCAAAATGAAAGGCACTGCACGTTGACTATTCTTAAAATGGGATGGGCTGTGAATATAATAATACTCAACATATGTTGGTTTTTGCTTCTTGGTATTCTAATGACAATCCCTTGAAGAGATCTAATTTTGGACAGTGGTAGACAGCAAGAGTTATAAATCTCACTTTTAACGTAGTTATGTTTTAGTTTATTTGTTGTAGTGTACATCATCCACTACTGAACCAATGTGGTCGTCAAAGAAAACCTGTACAGTGATGGATTTAGCAGGTATGTGACACTGAGTCAATTTCAGCAACAACAGCAACAGTAAGCAGACACTGATGAGTACCGTGTCTGCTTACTATTGCTATTGTTTGGACACCCTTACAACTACACCAAATTCTAATTCTTTATTGCAAACTAAGTGTAATTTTTTTGAAGATGTTAACAATAGGTAGGTTCTTAGAACTTAGTTGCCTGAACCATCCATACTAATTATATAAACATGCAACTAACTCGGCTCAGGCTGAACGGGTTTGGATGAAATTTGGCACTCAGATAGACCTTGACCTTGGTTAAGACAAGATTTTTTTTAAGCTGGTGTTGATTTTTTTAAGTACCCTAAAAGTGATAACTTCTGACTACATTAGTGTAACTAGGCTTTTCTAAAAAAATCATATATGTACTTAATACTTATTTAATTTATTTTGGGATATAAACTTTTTAAAGCTAAAATCCTACTTATTTAATAACTAATCATTGGTATGTTTGATTTATTGGCAAAACACAGCAAACAACTTAATTCTTTCAAGATCTTTGTATGTAACTACTTAGATGTATGTTACAAAAATAGAAGATGGTTGTGTGTAGAGCATTGCTTTATGGTGTACATTTGTAATACCATAGCCATGCTCTAGCTATTAATTGCTTCATGGACAGTTAGTGTTAAAACAGATGCTAGTGATTAGAATGCCTTTTAAATAATTTATTTCATCTATTATTCTAATCTAATTTGATTAATTACTTGCAGCAATTGAGGGCAGCTGTAATACAGAGAGTTTGCATGCAGCAAAAATTGGCAGAAAATTTTAAGCTGAATTGAGGTGGACCACTCATTGGAGGTGCGAATGCGGCTGACTGCACTGTAGTGATCCCTCTCTGCCAGACCTACTTGTTGGTTGTAAGTACATTTTTTTTACCTTACTATGGTGCAGCAAAAAGGAGGGTTATGATGTATGTATGTTTGTTTATCTGTTCCCTCATAAATAGTAAACAAACAAAACAAAATCTTGATCATCCGCTCGGTAAAGGCTATATGGCGTCACATTAAATTTAGTCATGAACTATAAAATATGCTTTTTAATAATTTTGTGTTTGGTATCAAATGAAAGGGCTTATGAGCACGGCAGAAAATTAATTGTCCATACAGACGTAATACCTAAATCTTTTGCAATTTGAGCATACTTCCACCATTATTATGCTAGCATTCTGATAAAGACTGTAATTATCTACTATCCACTACATAAATTTTTCTTCAAAATACTTACCTAAAATGAAATTTCTATATTTGAATTGTATATTGCACATTTTTACAGCAAAATACACGTTTACTTATTGATTGTTCTGTATTAGAAACTACAATATCCGTAATGTTGTTGTAGCAGAAACAAAACTCACACTATCAAGTTACACATATAAGTAATCGTTTTTTTTTAAACAATAAGTTTTCATTCATAATTTTTGTTATTATAGAACTCATCTAACTCATAAACAAGCTGTTGCCCGCGACTTTGTATGCGATCCAGGATGAAAAGTTGCCTATGTACCCCGGTCATGGTCCCGTACTTCTGTCTTGTGAGTATTTATTTTTTATGTCTCCTTTTCCTTACAAATATGTCTATGTATTAGGAAAATTTGTCATTTTTATGACGTGTTAGATGTCTTGCTTGGTATATGTCCAATGACACATCCTAGTACTTATAAAGAATCAAAATAAGTTTGCCTGATAAAATCCTGTGGAAATTCGTGTTTGAGCCCGCGTATGCCTTTTTTAGTCATTAGGTGGTTTGCCAGGTTATTTGAGCGTCGAGTTATTCTCTCCTTATATGACTTGATATAGCTTTTTATTTCCTGTTGGTATGTCGGTATTTTCAGATCATGCTTCATTTTGTTACAAACCATGGGGCGTTTGTGATTGTTCTTAGAAGTTTGTTCTGGAATCCCTGTATTATCTCTATGTTAGAGTGTGATGCTGTTCCCCATAGCTGAATGCCGTAGATCCATAAAGGCTTGATTTTAGCTTTGTTTAATAATAAAGCCCTTTATTCTGAACTACACGGTTATGTAATGCATGTTGAATTTGTATTTAGTTTATTTTATTTATTAAATAATGTCACGCAGTTCAGCGTGCCTCTTGGCGTAGGCCTCCTCTAACCGTTTCCACTGGGCTCTGTCACGCGCTACTCTTTTCCACTGATGTCCCGCCGTGAGCCTCAAATCGTCTTCCCATCTCGTTTGTTGGCGTCCTCTGTTGCGTTTGCCATCTTTTGGGTACCAGTCAGAGACAAATGTGCTCCATTTGTTTTGGACATCACGAACCATGTGACCAGTCCACCTCCACTTCTGTTGGTCTATTCGGGTAAGTATATCTGCTACGTTGGTTTTCTCTCTTATTTTGCTACTTCTGAATTTGTCTTGTTTCTTGATTCCTGACATACTTCACTCCATGGCTCTCTGACAGCATTCCCATTTGTCTCTGTGGTGTTTGGTGAGTGTCCAGGTTTCGCATCCATAGATAATGACTGGAAGTACACAGGTGTCAAAGACTTACCTTTTGATTGACATGCTTTGCTCCTTGGATTTCAAGATTTGTTTCAGTCACCAGTACTTCTTCCACCCATTTGCTATTCTTCTGTTAATTTCTTTAATTGTTTGGTCTTTGAGGGAGATAATCTGTCCCAAGTAGATGTATTCTTGTACGTATTCGAGTGGTCGATTATCAATTTTATAGCTGTTGGTTTGGAATTTGTGTGCAGTTTTGTTTTATCTTTGTTCATTAGTAGACAGACCTACCTTCTTACTTTCTTCGGTAAGTGTTCTTATCATCTCTTCGAAGTGTAGCTTTGTTTAAGAGGGTTTTATTTTCCAGGTGTAATTGCGCCCTTTGACTAATTATCCAGTAGAACTTTCTTAGTGTCAGTCCAAGTTGCTTCCGTTTTGTTGGTTGTTTTTTGTGTGAAAACGTGTTTTTCCAAGTAAGACGTCTGTCGTCTGTAAGACGTGTGTGTGTGTTGACCTGTTCAGCTTGAGGCACTTGTATTCTATTAAACTGTACTGTTGGGCAGGTATCCTTCCTCTTAGTGAATGTGACATTACCGATTTGGTCTTGTTGGCTTTTATCTAGAACCTACTTAAGTCACTTACTTTTTTTCTATAGAGATGTGAAAACTGAATTTTTTCACTTTTCCGTACGATTTTTTAAATATTTTCTTTCATACAAACCTTATCCTGATAATTGAACTTTTTATGTTTAATGTAGTTTGGATGACAAAACTATAATTTGGTATCTTGGAACTGATCTGATGATCGAGCCAGGGGGTGGATAGTGGAACTCTTCAGTGGATACAATTAAACCTTTTGAGTTTGGAGTCATATGATTCGTTTTGATGAGTCCAGTATATAACACTTGGTGTCGAGTATCTGATGATGGAACAAGGAGGTGGATAATGGAACTCTTCCGAGGGCTACTAGTAGACCCCTCAAGTTTGGATTCATATGACTCGTTTTGACGAGTCCAATAGATTGGGCTTGCGCAGCGAGAATGTGATGATGGAGCCGGGAGGTGGATAGTGGAACTCACACACACAACACGGGCACGTGCGCGCGCGCTTTCTTCTTAGGGTAGGGCACCTGTTATCGACCATTAGTTTATTTTATTGTCAATGATCGATAAACATAGATTAAGCTGTTTCGCTTTAAATGCTTTGTGCATGGTGTTTTTTATCTGTCAGCTACCGAATAAAACCACCGTTGCGATTGGATACTAGTATATTACTGGCGAGCGACACAACATAATCGTGCAGGCACGCACACATACACATCACTCCTCCGACACTATTTTCAAAAGTAAAGAACTAAACAAATAAGTAATCTGTTAATAAGACTTACATAACTACAAGCAACAAGTAAACAATAAGTAATAGAATAATAATATGACTTACATAACTACAAAACAACAAGATGCCGACACTCTCGGCTGGTCGCACACTAAGCAACCGTATAACATCGGTTCTATCAATTTATAGACATATTTAACGCGGTGTTTTTCTTTACACACACCGAATATAGGTAATCAAGTGCGTGGTGTGCGATACAATTACAATTTAAACCTTATAATTAATCTTACGTCTACAACTACGAGTCGGTATTGTTGGCTGTGGATCAAAAGAACGATCGCCACGATCCTCAGCTACTTCTTTATTCGTCTCAGTATTATTATGATCGTTAGCGTCAACCACACTTTTCTCCCCACTCATCTCCTCGGCCCACTCATCTTCCTCACCAATAACATTTTCCTCGCCTTCTATAGGCTGTGGTTCAATAACAGAAGGAAACAGTCACCAAACACGTTGTTTTATTTTGAAATTCCATATTAAAATTTATTACGTAATACGCCATCTAATTATTACGTAATTACTACCTGGTAGAACAATAACAATCACAGTATGTCAAAACGTCAAACCTATTTTAAATGACACCTGCGCGACAGATTATCAAAGGCTAACGGCGCGTGAGCTTTCAATGCCCGGAATGTTACCATTTTTATAAATATTGTTTATTTTATTTTGTTGAACACTTATCCAGTTATTGTGTATGTATTTTTATTTTCATCTTAGCGTTTGCTACACTGGTCGACGTCATTTAACGCCGGCTGTCGCTGAAAACCAGCGCTGGGGCTCTGTCTCGCATAGGGTCGTAGCATTAAGCTGAGCGATGGCCGTTTTGCGTGGATGTGACGCATATTTTCCCCCGATTTGTTCTCTTTGGTGTTTGTGTTCGATCACTGCGTCATGTTTACCGTAAATAAACGTTCTTTTCTTTCTGTTTATCATTTTCTTGCACGTTTTTACTGAATTTTCGGCCTGTCCGTTACTGCAAGGGTGGTAAATTGGGAACGTTATATATCTGATACCATTCATTTCACAAAAATTTACAAATTCATTCGATTTAATTTTACATCATTATCGGAAACTATGACTCGGTATACCGAACCTAGAAAACAATTCCTTTAATTTTGTTATAAGCGCTCGACTTGTAGTACCACAACTCGTATGTAAACACTCCAACCATTTGCCATATGAATCTACGACGATCAAATAAACATGTTGATTTACAGTCATGTAATCAATGTGCAAGCGTCGCCACGGAAACGAGTCG
The DNA here is from genome assembly GCA_963555695.1 of Dasypolia templi. NCBI lineage: Eukaryota > Metazoa > Arthropoda > Insecta > Lepidoptera > Noctuidae > Dasypolia > Dasypolia templi. The sequence continues at coordinate 5,205,440 of OY743163.1, read as the reverse complement.
CGCGGCCAGGATGCGAGGGGAACACGTGGCGGCGCGGCGCGGCGCGAGTGCCGGCGCACGTGTGGCACGCGCGCACCCACTCCTCTATGTCCTTATCTATCGATGGCCACCAAAATCTGCTACGAGTTAAACTTTTTGTTTTTACCACGCCGAAATGACCCGAATGTAGTTCTTTTAATAACCTATTTCTGTACACCGATGGTATCACAACTCTGTGGCCTCGCAAAAATACAACCATTTTCAACCTCTAAATCTGTTTTGCAGTTAAAATAGGGTAGAACTTGTTTACAATTAATTTTACGCGGCCAGCCAATCTGCACGTATTTAATCACTGTTTTTAAAATATTGTCCTTACAAGTTTCTGTTTTTATGTCGCTAAACCTTTAAAGCGAAAGGCACAGTACACGGCTTAATTTTTTTTTGGTATATGATACCTTCTTTTAAAACAAGTTTCACCTCAAATTTGTTGAACCTACCTAATTCGTCAGTAAACAAGTCAGAGTATTTTGATAAGAGTTGCTGCACTTCTTTCGCGTCGGCCTCAGAAATTACAGATTGGGTTTGGATGTTATTGATATCCGAAGTAAAATATATTCTAAACCTCGTCATAAAATCTCGTCCTAGTAACGGAGGACCTCCGTTCGGCAATACAAATATCTTAATGTCGTGGGTGTCATTTACAATCCCGACAAAAGTCAAGCGGTTCTTTTCTCAAAGCCGCGTCGCAACCCCTCACCCCCTCGACCGATCACCATGTTCGGCAAGCCGATCCCTTGGGAGAAGCGAGCCAAATACCTGGGTGTCGTACTTGACGAACACCTCTCTTTTTCAGAGCACATTAAGGCGGCTCGTTCGCGCGCCGCCTTCGCTCTAGGTAGACTTCACTTTGTCCTCAATGCACGTAGCAAATTGTCACTGAAGTGCAAAATGCGTATCTACACAGCGTGCATCCGCCCGATCATGACCTATGCCAGTGCAGTCTTCGCACACGCCAAGCCCGTTCGCTTCAACAGAATGCAGACCCTCCAGAACAAGTTCCTCCGTAGGATAACAGGCTCCCCCTGGTACGTTCGTAACGAAATCCTCCACGTAGACCTCAGGATTCCCACTATCCGTCAGTTCATGAAACGCATTTCAAAGCGTTTCTTCGAGACCGCCGCGAATCACCGCAACCCTCTGGTTGTGAAAGCCGCTAGTTATATTCCCTCCTCCATTAGTCATGTCCGCCGTCCCAAGCATGTCCTCACCGATCCCGATGACCACATAACTCTCATTCAGGAGAGCAGTAGGGCCACCAGTACAGTGCACAAACACAGACCGACATTCCGACCTCGCCGCCGAGGTTCCTCGCGAAGATCCCGACGTAATTGTCCCCCCCGACCCTTGCTCGACGAAGTGCCAGCCCGCGCCGTAGCTGAGCCTGTAGCTTTAAATTCCCCGATTAATAATAATCAACTAAACTTGATCCAGCCTGTCCCATCTTGCTGTCCTCCCGTCAGCGACGCCCTAAGCCGAGGTCCGTACCCCACAGGGGGTGCCCTTAGCGAGCGTTCGCTTAATAATATAAGTAGTTTTACGCCCCTGGCTGGAGGCTTTGGCCGCTTAAGGCAGCCACAGGATAGTCCGGTTAAGTAGTCACGACCTCTCAAGGTCAACTACGAGATGCCATACACACAAAAAAAAAAAAAAAAAAAAGGTGTCATTTAAGTACGTTATTCGACCTGGAAAATATCCCAAGGGCGAGATTTTATGGCCATTGTAAAGACACATTTTTAGGTTAGATTTTATCAGAATACTAGCCCCCGACCCGGAATCCAGCTCCATATCTAATCCTATAGAATCAATCGACACATTTATTATTATAGGCGAGTTACTAACGTACCTTACGTTAAATAGCTCACATTCCTCGCAGTAACTTTGCTCCGAAATTGTTTCTTCCGTGTTCTAACAGTGTAAACGTGATTCACCCTTTTTCGCACTACATACTTTCTTTAGATGGTCTTTCACACCACACACTTGGCACCGATAGTTTTTAAAACGACACTTTTCAGCGACGTGGTTTCTGAGACCACACACTGTATAGGTACCGACGATTCTCGAGCTGCGGGTGCCCCCGGCAGGCTCGCCGCGCGCACGCTGTCCGCGCTGCCCACTCATGCGGTACACAGGTTCCTCTTTGATCTGCGTGGCCTTGACGGTTATTGCCGCTGTGTCAACTACTGCTGAGGCCCTGGATCGAGCCAATCGCGCATACGCAGCCTGTTGAGCTACCTCCAACGCCTTAGTAAAAGTGAGTTTGGTGGCATCCTCTTCAAACAGCCGGTCACGTTCCCGACACGGTGCAAGCCCTAGTATGAAACGGTCTCGCGCCAGCATATCCAATGCAGTCAACGCTTAAACGTCTCACACGAGCCGCTCATTCTTCGACGCTCTCGCCATCAGATCTCCTCGCCTCGTAAAACTTCTCTCTATCCGCAAAAACACAACGTCTCGGCGTGAAATGCTTGTCTAATTTTTTAACTAGATCCTCAAACGTTACTTCCTCGAGTAGATCAGGGTGAAGTAAGTTCCGTGCAAGGCGGTAGCTGTTATCCGAAAGATGAGTCAGTAACAAAGCACTTTTATTTTCGGTTTTAACACTGTTCAATTTTATGAACTGCAGTAGCCGACCTTTAAATATAGGCCACTCTTGGGCATCGTGATCGAAACTGGAAAGATTTCCGATAATATTCGACATTTTACTCTATTTATTTTTTAAATAACTACGTGGGTAACTCGTCGCCAGTGATCTGTCATCTACCGAATAAAACCACCGTTGCGATTGGATACTAGTATATTACTGGCGAGCGACACAACATAATCGTGCAGGCACGCACACATACACACACATACACATCAGTTTTAAGGATTATCGGGCTGTTATGATAATTATAAAAACACTATGTTCACAAGTATTTAAAGGTAAACAGCTTTTTTGTTTAAGGGTTGTTCTTATTCAATATTTTCAAGTACATTTAGAGATATTTTATTGTTATGTTACGTATAGGAAGCAACCTATTAAAAAAGTCAATACCCGTTTGCTGGAACTCACAAAACGTTAGTTTCGTAAGTTCAGTCGTATTTTTTAAATAGAGTATCCAATCTCATGCCTTGTTTAGGTAGTAGGTAAGTAAGTGTAAATAAGTATCGATAACCGATAATTGTGCCGTTTGCCGTTTGCTCTAGGCAACATTGAATTTATTACGTTCAGTTTAGTTATCTCGAAACTAAAACGAGGCGGAAAAAAATAACGTGAATTATTATTTCGTCGGCATTGTCAAACGGATCAAATCTGGCGCCGACAATACCTAAAGCCGTCATACCGTCCGCGCCCGCGTGGATTGTTGCCGCTCTTCCACGTGGTCAAGGTACTTTGTCTAAACAGAGTGTTTAATTTTACTGAATTTATTTTGATATTTATTTAGTTTGAAAATTTAACTTTTTTAATTTACGCTTTTTATTTTAATATTTAATTTTGCTATTCTTCTATGGACTGGTATTACTTGTGGTTTCATTTATTGCATATAAGTGAGACACATTCTGAAACGAATTCATGTGTTCGGCTTTGGTTCCAAGAGTACTATAATTAGACGGATAAGGAGTGCCATCTTAAGTCATTTTTATGCGAATAAGCGCAGGGGCGCCATCTACAATTTGTGCCCGAACTAATACAGGATTTTTTTTCCTTTTGGCTTCGCACGGTTTAATCCAGGTTTTGTAGGTAGTTGTAGGTACGGTACAACAGCTTATCAAAGGTAACAAACCAATTTAAGCAGAACTGGCTTTGTATCATAGGTTTTACAGAAGACAGGATCTGCTTTTACTAGTTTTGTTACCGTTGATATATCATGTAAGCTTGTCTTTAAGAGAAATGATGTGAAATGAAACAAGTCAAATGTTTTTGTCATTTTTTATTTTAATTATGTTTATGCTTATCATAATACAATTTTGCTAAAACTTTTGTTTCGTAATCTCCATTATATGTTATTTTTCCTGTTAAAATACGATTAACGGATCGACACCAACTATGTAGTAAGACACTAACTGTTAAATTATAGAAATAATCTTTTAATTTTTTCTGTGACGTAAAAACTAAGAGTTTGTAGGCACTTGTTCGTGTCCTCTTTTCAATTTGCCCTTTTTGAATGAGGAGTACAATAATTATTTAAGGTGAATGCGTAGTGGCACTTCCCCATACATTCTTTTGTATCAAATCTCGAGATATAAACGATTTGTGCTGAATTAAAGTAAGAATATGAATTCTCTATGATTAATTATTCCCGCGTATTGACAAAAACTTATAAAAAAAACAGTATCTGTAGGATAAACAGAGCTGACAAAAACGAAAAATGTTTAGTTGTGTGAGTGAGCAGAATCACGCCCTCTACCAGACATACTACGAACCATCGAGAAACAGTTGCTGAGTTGCAAGATGGTATGGGTACTAGTTATCGCTTCGGTATCAGTTTATCGTTAGATGGCGTTGAAGCGACGCGAAGGCGAGACCTTTCTTACAACCTTGAACCTCCGAATTCTGGCGCTGTGCGCTGTTGCGAATTTTATATTATGCGTGATTGAATTGACAAGTTGCGCATCGTATGTTTGCGCGCCGGCTCTGCCCGCAGAGATTACATTTTATCATTATGCAGTGAGAAAAAAATCTTTACAGACATAAAATTTTATACAATATTATTGTAATGAATGTATTATCTAAATTAAGTACCTACATAAGTACTAACATATACTTAAACATTCTTCGAGAACATCCTCAATTAAAAATATTTCTGCTTATAATATGTAGGTAAAAGTACCTACTAATAATTATACATTTTCTGACAAGGTAAGATTTTATTACGTCCGTGTGAATGTCGACTAACTAGGTAATCTATGGTCTCGGGTGGAATAAATATTACTAGCTAGATGTTTATGTAATTATAAAAACTATTTAGGTAATAATCTATTGTCTCGGGTGGAATAAATATTACTAGCTAGATGTTTATGTAATTATAAAAACTATTTAGGTAATAATCTATGGTCTCGGGTGGAATAAATATTACTAGCTAGATGTTTATATAATTATAAAAACTATTTAGGTAATTACTTTTTTTCCCTAAACTACGCTTCATCGTTGCGTACCTAATCGATTGATTGAATTGTATTTAATTCTTGTGAAACTAGATTTAAATCGAAAAAGGTAGGTACAGGTGAATAAACAAACAAACGATTTTATTTTTCATAATAGTTTTCCTCTATCACATTACTTTCCATCAGGAAGTATTTCAAGGTTATTGAAATAAAAATATTTTTGCATTCGGTAGGTAAGTACCTACTGAGGCTACTGATAATTGTACATTTTCTGGCACGGTTACTAAGTAGTCTATGGGTTGAATAAAATCCATAAGCGTTGATGCTTTCTTGAAATATTACGTAGGCACTAAAGCTAAGATATACATTTCCAGTATACGCTGATCTGGCATTGTGTAGGACTTCCTTACAATGAGAGTTCAGCTTATACTGGAAATGTATAGCTTTATGTGTAGCCGTGTGTAGGTACCTATTTCCTTACTGCGTGTCGCGAGAACACCTACAGTAGGCCGCACGTCCGTCAAACAAAACTAATTTAAGCTGGAGCTATCTTATGCAATTGAAACTTCGTATTACGATGGGCCAGCTGAAGGTCACAGCGTTATCACTTACCACAGACGCGTGACGTGTGCTCAACTGATGTAGTACCTACATATGTAGGTACCACCACGTATAAATAAATAAATAAAATAAAATATAATATAATGTAGGTAAATAATAATATTGTCAAAGCATCCTTTCGTAGAGCGATGTTTGTTTTGCCCATCATCGTTTGTAAATCTACAGACTAGTAATGCGTTTTTTGGAAATTTCTTAACAATGCCGGTATTTCAACATATTATAAGAATATTTCGAGATCTAGGCCTTGTAGAGAAAACCTAGCGGATAAGTCATACATACCTTAAATAATGTTGCAAACCAAAGTTGAACGTACCTTTATGCTGTCGGTGTTCTTGAATAAATTACTTATGGTACCTATACATCGTCATCGCGCGCGGTCTTTGTGGGGAACTGGACGACGCGACGACGTGTAAATATAAATTATAGGGATATTTATTATTATTGTCTTTATTAATTTTAAAGCCTGTATAAGATTATTTATTCCCTTGGTCTCCACTTTAAAAAACTAAAGCTTCTTCTGTTTTATTTATGTACACAAGCCTTAGTTTTTATTTATTCCTTTCACAAAAAATTGTTACTAAGCAATAATCCAAATCCAGCCTATAATGTTCCCACTGCTGGGACATGGGCCTTCTCTCTGTGAGAGGGAGACGGGAGTGGACCGTAATCAATCACGCGGGCCCAGTGCGGGTTGGTAGATGTTATATGTCTTCGAATTTTTGGCTCTAAGACATGCCGGTTTCATTACGATGTTTTCCTTCTAACGCACGGGGGTTCAGAATCATGTACTGAGTCCATGGTAACCGGTTGTGCGCTGATGTCCCTTCCACCCTGTATATATAATCATTGATATATGATATGACCTATGATCACGTGACGTTTCGATAGCTTATGTCAAACCAATATATTTTTTGGCTTTATACTAGCGTCATCGCTACAAAATATACTTAGATACCTACTAGTGTGAAACTCAGACCGAGAAAACAATATCTTCGAGTCGATGCCCCCAAGCCATAAGTCGGTAAAAGATGACTTTTTATTGTTCAGTCAAATTCGTCATTCGGGTTGGGATACATCTTAGGAAATTTCAAAACCAAAATTATGACTAGAAAAACATCTTTACGTACCTACTTATACGAAAGTGTTTAGTGGGGAGTTGCTATTACCGATATATTGGCGTAGGTAAATGAATCGTTACCGGAGGAGACGTCGTCGGGTACCCGAGGAGGAGGCCGCGCTGTACGAGGTGTACCGCGCGGCAAAGCAGACTCTGTGGCTAGCCATCGACGAGGCGAGGACGCGATCCCGGGAGATGATGTTGGAGACTCTGGACGGGGATCCGTGGGGGCGCCCGTATAAAGCGCTTCGAGGGCAACTTCGAGCCGCGGCGCCCCCACTTACGGAGAGTCTCCAACCCGAGCTGCTGGAGGAAGTGGTAGCAGCCCTATTCCCGGTGAGAGCGGAGCATATTCCGCCGCCGATGGCTTTGCCCGCAGCCGCAGAGTCTGCAGAGGAGGAGGAGAACGCCATCAGCGTCCCAGAGGTGACACAGGCAGAGATGAGGGCGGCCGTGATGCGGCTCCGGGCCAAGAACGTGGCTCCGGGGCCCGACGGAATTCACGGCCTGGCTTTGGCCCTCTCTTTGAAGGAGTTGGAGCCCCAACTGAGAGGACTCTACACAGCGTGCCTTGAGCGGGGCCAGTTTCCCAGTCTGTGGAACATTGGACGTCTGGTCCTGCTCAGGAAGGCGGGGCGCCCTGCCGACTCGCCGTCTGCGTACCGGCCCATAGTGCTGCTCGACGAGGTGGGCAAGCTGTTCGAGCGCATACTCGCAGCCCGCCTCGTCGGCCACTTGTGCAGAGAGGGGCCGGACCTGGACGAGAGCCAGTTCGGCTTTCGGCATGGGCGCTCTACCATCCACGCTGTGTCGAGGGTGAGAGTCCTGGCGGAGGAAACAGTGTCCCGGGGCGGGGTGGTGGTGGCGGTGTCCTTCGCCTTCAACACCCTGCCCTGGAGCTGCATACGGGAGGCACTGCGTTATCATCGGGTGCCTCTCTACCTCCGCCGCATCGTTGGGGCTTATCTGGCGGGGAGGTGTGTCACCTACATGGGACGTGATGGCGGAAACCAGCATCAGGTGTCGTGCGGTGTTCCACAGGGATCGGTCGTGGGACCGCTCCTGTGGAACATCGGGTACGACTGGGTGCTGAGGGGCGAGCTCCCGCCGGGCGCGGACCTGACGTGTTACGCGGACGACACGCTGATCACGGCCCGGGGGAATTCGCACAGGGAGGCAGCGTTGCTCGCGACGGCGGCGGTCTCACTCACGGTGAGCCGCATACGGCGCCTCGGCCTGGAGGTGGCCCTCAGCAAGTCGGAGGCCATGGTGTTTCATGGCCCCCGGCGGGCGCCGCCGGCCGGATCACACATTGTGGTCGGGGGGGTCCGGATCGCTGTCGAGCCCACCATGAAATATCTGGGATTGGTGCTCGACAGCCGGTGGGACTTCGGACCCCACTTCCGGCGGCTGGCGCCCAAGTTGTTGGGCGCGGCCGGGGCGCTGGCAACGCTGCTTCCCAATCTGGGGGGCCCGAGCGCCGCTTGTAGGCGGCTCTGCGTGGGGATCGTGCGATCGATGGCCCTTTACGGGGCCCCGATCTGGGCGGCTGACCTGACGGCCGCCAGCATCTCTGTGCTGCGAAAGCCGCAGAGAGCAATGGCCGTCAGAGTCATAAGGGGGTATCGCACGATCTCCTACGAGGCGGCTTGTGCACTGGCCGGATCCCCGCCATGGGACCTAGACGCGAAGGTGCTCGCGTCACTTTATCGGTGGCGCGAGGAAGCGAGGGCGCGGGGCGAGCGGCCGATGCAGCGCCATATGGAGCAGCGTCGGTCGCAGCTTCGCGAGGTCCTGGTGGCGGAATGGCGGGACAGGCTTTCACGCCCTACCGCCGGCCTCGTCACCATCGAGGCGGTCCGGCCAGTGCTCGACCTCTGGCTCGGGAGGAGGCACGGCTCCCTGTCGTTTCGGGCGACGCAGGTGCTCTCGGGGCATGGCTGCTTCGGGAAGTACCTGTGTCGAATAAACAGGGAGCCGGACGCTCGGTGTCACCACTGCGTCGACTGCCGGGAGGACACGGCGTGGCATACGCTGGCAGAGTGTGCCGCTTGGGAGGAGCCGCGCCGTGCCCTCATCTCAGAAGTAGGCAATGACTTGTCGCTGCCGACCGTAATGAGTTCGATGGTCGGCAGCGCCGAGTCCTGGGACGCGGTGGTTTCCTTCTGCGAAACAGTCATCTCGCAGAAGGAGGCTGCGGAAAGGGAGAGAGAGATCTCGTCCACTCTCCCGATCCGCAGCAGGCGCACCGGGCGCAGGCGGAGGGCGGACAACGCCCTCTTCCAGCCCCCCTAAATGGGTCCAGGGGCGACGGATTCGGGGACATCCGTCGCCCCCCAACATCAGGACCCGAGAAGGCGGCGAGCGTAGTGTTCCTCGCGCGCCGACCACAGACGTTGCGGGGGGAGTACACCTCACTCCCCCCGCCCGAGACGGGGCCCGCGCACGCGGGCCGGCACCAGCCGGGGTTGTGGAAGAATAATGTGTTCCCGCGACCCCGGCGTAGGTGAGAGATGGAACACCGGGGTGGTTTTTAGTCAGTAAGAGTCTGACAGACCCCTCCGCCCGCCCCAGGGCGGAGGACATCCATGAGGATTTTCCACCCCGGGAACAAAAAAAAAAAAAAAAAGGTAAATTAATCGTGCAGTTCTTGGTAAATGTTAGAACGTTGTAAAGGCTCCCGCAAAACGGAGCGACACCGACGCCACAGCGCGAAACTGAGGCACCGCTCGTCGCGCGACACGCGGAGCCTTTGTGTCGCGCTGTGGAGTCACGCCATGCGCCAGTCTGAACGAGACTTTATTGTGGAATTTTTTTGAGTAAACTCAAACAGTAATGGGAACTTACAAGCTTTTTACAGTAAATAATTGATTCATAAATAATTATGTGTCCTGGTCTCGTTTTCGACGACAACAATGTGTTGTAACGATACTGATACTGTGTCAATCCTAAAATAACCACAATAATAACAAATTACGTATCTCGTCTCGTCTTTGATAACCTACTAATCCTTCTATCCTACTTACAATCCTCCTTCTTACTTTAGTAATAATAATATTACAAACGCGAAAGTTTGTGAGGATGGATGGATTGATGTTTGTTAATCTTTCACGCAAAAACTACTAAACGTATTTTGACGAAACTATACAGTTACATAGCATAAACATCAGAATAGTACATAGACTACAATTTATAAAGATGTTGTGTGATTTTGTCATAAATATAACGATAAGTACAAAGTAAGTCGTAAAAAATCTTGCCATCTTAGCATTAGCATAGACAGTTATAATTATAAATAGAAGTATTCATGAAAAACAACAAATCGTAAAATATTTCTTGCCTACACTACGTTATTTTTGTCGTCATATTATCACAGCGACTACTATTTGTGCAGTAAATACATTGCTTCTTAACCACTACCTAAGTATGTCGCTAAGTGACAGGACAAGCAATGTAATAATCACAAAACGATACTTTATTCAAGCGTATGAATTACGAATTCACGATACTTGTTGATGTTTTCGTGTCAGCAGTAAGTTGTCCGGTGCATGGTAAATGCATGCACGCTGTGATTGAAGGACCTATTTTTACAAACATCATGATTGGTTGTTGTATTTGGGTGGGTGTAAGTTGACTTGTTGTATCTATCAATGCTCTTACCACAGTATATTGTGCTCTTAGCCTCTTAGTTGAAGTTCGGACGGACGTAATAAAATCGCGGTGGGATTTTTCTGCGCACTGGATTTTCAACTTTCGGTGTTGAACCGAGCATTGAGAATCCAACAGAGTGCATACATAGATAGGAAAGCTAATATGTACTATCGACGACTTTTTCGCATGACCCCCCTAAGGGCGATTTTGGCGTGCCCCGTGCACGCCAAAATCGCCCTTAGGGGGGTCATGCGATTACCCCCGCCTGCATTGTTTTCGTCCACCAATAGCGCTTCAGCGCACATTATAAAAAAAAGGTTGTGAACAAGTTAACAAAAAACTCTAAACATTAAGCTAATAAGATATTTTGTTATTTTGCCTTCCCAAGTTTTCGACGGAAGAAGGACGCGCCGTAGATTTTGATTTGATTGAGATGACTATTCATGTTGTGTTGTTGTGTTGTAAGAGCGTAACTGAAATGTGTAGGAAACCCTAAGCTTGGAAATAAATATTTTAGACTGTGCTGAAACTATACTAGAAGTAGAAGTAGATGTTTTCATAATATTGAATGTGAACAAATACTTAATTTCAAAATCTTACTAAGTTCAAGCGCTATCGCATTCTCGGACAAGTGGGTTACCATAACTATGAAGGGCTTTTATGTTTTTTTTTTTTGTTCCACTTAACTCATTTAAAAATTCCATGCGACGTTTAGAATTTCTCCTTGTGGTAACAACCATTATGTAATATTTCAGACATTAAGCCAAGGTGCACGAAAAAATATTGTAATGAGCCCAAAATTCTTTGAATTAAAATCAAGAGAGTTTGAGTTTAATCAAAATTTTGTCCAGATTCCGACTTTCCTCACTACTCCTCCATAAAACGCCTTTTTATCCATCCAGAGTCTGTGAAAATTATTTTTTTAAGGTATAAAACAACTTTTACGTAAAAGGTTCCAACTGTTTACATTTAACGTATTCAAAAATAATAATTTAGACTGACGCACTGGATATAGCCTCTTACTGCTATTTATCTGAGAAAGGATTTTGTTGACGGGGCCATAATTAAAAGTATTTCAAAATAATAAGTCACGCTCACAGAACAGCTATAACTCTTCCTATTGCAGTAATACAAAGAATGAAAGAGAAACAAATCAGAGAACGCTAACATAGCGGATAATAAAATAAACAAATATTTTCACGGTATCACCTTCCTTCATATTTAATACATTACCGCTTTGGATTTATGTAACTCGAAACTAATCTAATTCAATGTTTAGGTTGTTTAATGTGTTCTTACGTAGTAGGTTTGTTGTAGTTCGTAAGTAAAGGCTCCCACACACAGGCGCGACGCCACAGCGCGACACAAAGGCACCGCTCGTCGCGCGACACGCGACTAGCGGTGTGTTGTTACAGTATTATTACAGTATTTGCAGTATTCAGATTCTTATTCAGAATCTGAATACTGTAACTGCTTATTGGTACCTACTTATTTTATAAATATATTGTAGTCTATGTCATACAGTACCTAAGTGTATGTAGTTTTATTTGAAATTAAAGTAAGTTTGAAGCCTACATAAATCGCCCTTACTACGAAGTAAAGAGTCTTTGCAAGTTTTGCTACATAATCAATCTACTGTTGGATGCTGTGGTCTATTTGCTGATAATGAGCCCTTAGCCTTACGACACCCGAGGAGATTATTATCGTACAAGACATAACATAACATCACGCCTGTAATCCCAGAAGGGTTAGGCAGAGGGGTACCTATGGTACAGCCACATTTCGCCAGTTATGTTAAAGTCCCATATAATAGGGGGCGAGCCTATTACCATCAACCTGGCACAAATCCAGACTCCGGGCTGCTACTGAGAACTTCTAGATAGAAAACCCAATAAATTTGATAATATCTGGGCAGTATATATGTGCCATATGATATTCATGTTTTGTAAATTGATTATATATTTGACGATTTGTGAAATCAAATATAATTAACAATTTTTTTTATTGTGATTTCAGGAACATCGGCCAGGGAACCTGATATTAGTCTTGTCAGTCAACCTGCTGATTTACAAGCTACAAATACAGGTATTTATAACCTTTAGTCAGTTAAAGCTGTAATCTTTCCAAATATAAATACATGATAGTTCCTATATACTATTTGAAACAAAGTTATTAATTCTCAATTACAATGTTTACGCTACAACATTGTAGAAGCCCTGCTAGGAACAACATGCAGATGTAGCCACCATCTTTTCATCCTAGCCAAATGTATGGGACTGTCCCCCCCCCCCTGCTTTGGTTACAATGGTATGTATACAGGTCTGACATTCTATTTTCAAATTTAAGAATGGTACGGAAATACTTGTACAACTGTACTGTGAACAAAAATAAATGAAGGAAAACCTTCATTTATTTTGTTTCTCCTTCAGTTATTGGCGTTCATTTGTTTTTCGAAATTGACCACAAATTATGTTCGCCTCATTTTTCCATTCTTGTACATACAACTTACTCGTAAAAGAGTAACTATCAAACCATATAACTCATTTATTTAAACCAAAAAAAATATCATGCTAGTTATAACTTAACTTATATTATAATATTCTTATTAAAAACATAGTAGATCTACCTCACATTTCGGCAAAAAATTTAAAACTTGTTCAATATTCATACACAGTTCATAGATTTTGATATTTTCGCGCTATCGCAATACAAATTTAAAAAAACGGCTTCACTATTTCTTGCAAGTCGACCATAAGACGATATTACTATTCACCATAGTCTTATTCTTTTATTTTTTGTTAGTTTATTGTTTTCCTTTTTTCTTTTTCTTCCTTTTTAACATGTGTTCGTTCTCTCATTCCGATGTCACTTCGTGGACAATAGTGTGGGTTATACGTTTTTTCGATTGAATTGTAATTGCTTTTTGGATATCCTGTAATGTATAACTGTTTTTTGTCCCTAATAAATAAAATAAAATAAAATATTTTGTTCTCCCATAGAGTTTGCTGCATTCTCACAAAAGTTCGACCCACGATAATAATCCCACAATTCGTGGACATGTGATAGATTGTCAATCGATCTTACTTGAGATGGCTTCCAATTTTGGATCATAACACCCCACACGTTCTCAATAATATTATGGTCAGGAGACTTGGAACTTAACCTTATCAGCTCAATATTGTGTTGTTCGAAAATCCATCTTTGAACTAACCTAGACTTATGTATGGAAGAATTGTCTTGAGGTAAAAAAAAAAATTCTTCTCCAAAAACGTTTCTTAATGTAGGGATGAATATATAATGAGGAATTTGAATAATTACATGGAAATCTTAAGGGATGTTCTACCCTTAAGATTTCCATGTAATTATTCAAATTCAAACTCAAATAATTTATTTCAATTAAACCAGTTACAGGCACTTTTGAATTGTCAAGGAATCGGTCAGTCAGAAATATGAAGCTAGTTGCCCATTCCAAAGCGCAGTAGGTCACTATGGAGAAGAACGGGCAAGAAACTCCGTGGACACTCTTTTAAATAATATTGTTGTTACAAAAATATTAGTTACATCGATTAATGTTGACACTATAAGTGAGAACGATGTACAAAAACCGTACACGTTAAAAGCGTCCAGAGTGCAGCAAAACATAATTAAAAACAATCCAGCAAATTAATTATTAAAATAAGCCGTGGCAGCTAAGAGATGACCAGTCCCAACTGACGGCGCCCGATCACGAACATGACGCATTCAAACGAGTTGAAATTTCAACCAATTCCCCTGGGCCTGAAGCGGAGAACCATCCTCAAAAACCTAAATATAATCGGCCACTCCGTCTGTTAGGCAATACATTTCTCTTCACATAACGAGTGTTATCCATTCGATATAGGGAAACTCGTCCATCTGCATTAGTCGTGAATGTCTTTTCATCGACAAATATAACGTTAATAATTAAAGTATATAAAAGTCATTATTAAAGTATTTATTGGCAAATTGCAATTTTAAAGCTTTGTGCCGATCAGTCAATCGTGGCTTCCTGACGGGGATCCTGTGACGTAGCGTAACCCCACGCTACGTAGCCGGCTTCGAATAGTATTAGCACTAACATTAAATTCGGCTGCATATGTGGGGATACTTACAAAACGATTAACCATCACGTTTTCCATTAAAATTCTATCGCTAGCTGCAGTTGTTTTCATATGGCGGCTGCTAGATACATGGCATGTCAATAATCCTTCATCGCATCAACGTTTCTACCACAAACATACAATGCAAAAACAATAAAAATATGTGTGAAAAAATACATTTACTTTTATATACAGATGGTTTGTATAATTCGATAATAGATAATATGAAAAAACGAAAAGATATATCAAAGTATAAAATCTTACCGTAATCCCTAATTCTCCAGATATGTCTGAAATAGTAACGCCACTTCCCGTAATAAGACAGTGCGGTGTTTGGTGTGCTCATCAATACGATACATTTTGCTATCAGGTAAATATTATCTATTCTCGTAAAGATGATGGATATGAGGAACTATTACCTATCACGCAGTATTTATATTTTGTCATTTATAAGCGTCATCATAGAACACAAAGAAACTAATACCTATTATACCCTCCAAAGAGTTTCCATTGGTTTTGGCAGAATTTCTGAAATTTAAAATTAGAATGTCCGCTTGTATACATAATAAAGGAACGAAAGGTAAACACTATAATTTGTTTGAAAGCGTACACATTACAGTGTCTTTCTTGCTGTATATGTCAATGTGCCAACACATTGAGTGAACGCATAATTTAACCGTCATATTTCATGTGTATAATTATTTGTAACGAAGTATGTATACTTCTTTCAATGGGTAGATGTATTTGTAACATTAGGGGGGATACATTTCTTTGTAGTTGACTGTACATAAACATTCTGCATCAAGCTCAGTACCAAAACATTTCGTATCGTGTCGCATTTACTTTGCCAGCTGTGATTTTTAACCGACCTCATAAAAAGGAGGAGGTTATAATTAAATGAGGACTTGCATAGAGTGGTTGTATGGTCAGAGGAGAACTCTTTGGTTCTGAACCCTCTCAAATCTAAGTTTATGGTGTTGGGTTCTAAGAAGCAAGTTAGTGCAATACTTTCTGCCAACCCAGAGGTGATTATCATGGGAGAGAAAATTGAGAGAGTGGAGCAGGCATGCAATTTAGGTCTAATTATGGATCCAGAGCTGCGTTTTGAGGCCCATGTGACTCATGTTCTTCGAAATTGTTTTTATAGGCTAAAGGTCTTATATGGAATAAGGAAATACCTAAGCATACCAGTAAGGAAACAACTTGTTGACAGCCTCATCCTATCCAAGTTAAATTACTGTGACACAGTCTACGGTCCATGCCTGCTTTCAAGAACTGAGTGTGTAATCCAACGTATCCAGAATGCCTGTGTTCGTTTTTGTGTTAATGTCCCGCGAAGAAGTCATGTTACTCCATACATTAACGAACTAAAATTATTAAAGATGGTTGCCAGGAGGAAGCTTCATTTAGCAAACTTGTTGTTTGGTATCATTACAACTCAAAAACCACATTATCTCTATGAAAAGCTAACTTGGAAACAAAACCATCTAAAGTACAGTCTTCGCTCCATGGTAAGCCCACTGTCGGTGCCAATGCACAGAACTACTGCATTCAGGGGTTCTTTCAAGTTTGCAGCCACACGCTGTTGGAATGATCTCCCACCACCAATGCGATGCCTGAAAACAATACAAGCCTTTAAACTCCAACTCAAAAAGATACTCATACATGAACAAATTTCCCTTCAACTTTAATCATGTACTTTGGTATGGGTCACTGTACCTCCGGGGTCATGGCTTGCAAACTTTGGTTGGGGATCTCCTAGTGCGTGTGATGCTTGGCATTCACTCTTCTGTCTGTGGGGCTGTATTATTATATGTTTTACACCACAGCTCTCAACCCTTACACTTAGGAATGCCTCCTTGTTTCTGTAAATTGCGGAAAATACCTAATTCAACTGTCACACTACGGCTTGTCAAGTTAGTTCCTTGAACATATAATTTATAATATTTCCTGCTTTATTTATCAACAATGCAAACAATTTGTAATCATGATGTTAAATAGATAATTATTTCGTTCTTACCATTTTGTCTTAAATAAAACTGTTTCTCCGTTGTAACCGAGTTTGTCATCTGAATTTCTTTAAGTAACACACATTTCACAAACACTATTTTACAATAACCATACCAACACAGTCACCAAACACATTGTTTTGTTTTGAAATTCCATATTGAAATTGATTACGTAATACGCCATCTAATTATTACGTAATTACTACCTGGTAGAACAATAACAATCACAGTATGTCAAAACGTTAAACCTATTTTAAATGACAGCTGCGCGACAGATTATCAAAGGCTAACGGCGCGTGAGCTTTCAATGCCCGGAATGTTACCATTTTTATAAATATTGTTTATTTTATTTTGTTGAACACTTATCCAGTTATTATGTGTATGTATTTTTATTTTTTATTTTCATCTTAGCGTTTGCTACACTGGTCGACGTCATTCAACGCCGGCTGTCGCTGAAAACCAGCGCTGGGGCTCTGTCTCGCATAGGGTCGTAGCATTAAGCTGAGCGATGGCCGTTTTGCGTGGATGTGACGCATATTTTCCCCCGATTTGTTCTCTTTGGTGTTAGTGTTCGATCACTGCGTCATGTTTACCGTAAATAAACGTTCTTTTCTTTCTTTCTTTCTTCTTTATTAAGTTTTTTATTTACTCAGAGCTCCGTTATTTATAACCGATATGAGTTCTTTGGTTTATTTTGCTTGTCGAGTGGTCCCATATAAAGGACAATGCTCATGGATGTATGGAATCCCGTACCATGCTGTTTATACATTACATATAACATAAATTCTTTCCAAAGTTGTTTTTGGAAACAAAACCCGGGTTTCGGAGTTATTTTATAAAATCGAAAATGACCTAAAAACTAGGTACTAATGTATATTTTTTTCGACGATACCAATGACGTATTTTAGAGACACGTCATACACGAACGAATATTATTGCTCTAAAACTGCGTAATCCGCTAATAGTAGTAAGAATTAAGAGTATACCCGCGACATAGGGTGCGTGACTGTAACTAGGGAATTAAACCGACCTTTATACTGCTTATACTGTGAGTGGGTAACGTATCTAAGATTACCTATTTCATTGGACGTGTCCGTGATCATACTACCACACTAACACCTACGAATGAAGCATTGTCATAGGTGTGATCAGTCTGAATAAAGCGCTTGCTGAGTCTAGAGAGCGTCTTGAATAATAACCCTTTATAATCTTAACATACTGATCATGGCAGACACTATTGCTCGTGCTTATGTTGTTGTCGTGGATTGACTAGGTAAGTTATAGAAAAAATAAAACAAACAAATCCATTTAAGTTTCAAGTAGCAATACAAAGTCAGTAATTTTTATTTAAAATACTTATACATAAATCATTCATATTCCTAAAAAAAAACACAAAGGACAATGCCAGGAACACTAGATAACTTTGCCCCACTCTCAATAAATGTCATTTACAAGCCTGCAATATGCGGCATGTTAAAGCTTATTTATTACTCTTAACTAAACATTTGTCCTAATGCCTGTAGAACTTGCGGTTTCTGTTAAAATCTAGCCATTGTACAACCCGATTCGCGCGCAAATAGACAATTTACGCGCCCGAAATGACGTTTCCCGCCAAAACGAAATTTTTGCGTGCGCGCATATTAGAGGTAATGCGCACTTACTTATAGCTTATAATCTAGCAAACTATTGCAGCTATAACAATATAAAAAATTGTGTGTATTGCTGAAACTATACAAAATCAATCTATGTGAAAACTTAATCACAAAAACTAGTCCAAAATACTTAAAAAAAATGTAAAACTTGATAATTCGGGTTGAAATTGTGTAAAATATTATTTTGTAGTTAGTGTCAATAAAGCCTATGTATAATTAAACTAGATTATATTACATTCCTTTTGATGCCCATATGTCCTTACTCGGTATTTTCTGAGTAGCACAATAAACCAAAATAAACAACCCTTTACCTTATAATTTGATGACGAAATGCGATACTGTCCGCGGTGAAAAGTAATATTTTAACGTAATTTCGTTGCATTTTTACTGTCTTGGTGTGTTAAATATCGAATTATTATCTTATTTCCACATTCTAATTAAATTCCAATTAGAAAATTTTATAAATCAATCCAGATCGTCGCAATGTTTACAAACACCGGCCGCGCAAGGATCGTGTTTATCCATTACATAATATCAACATAAACAAAGTTTTAACACTATGAAATGTTTATTTAATGTCAGCACGAATCTCGAGGATTGCTTTGATATATAACACTTCAACATTGCGTTAACAAATGAATTGTAATCAAAACCGATAGCACGACCACTTGAAAACTTTTTACGATGACACCACTTGAAACTTGACACATTTTTTTGTCGTCTTTAATTTTAGTCACTAGTGTCTGGCGGTGGCGAACGGCTTTAAGTTTAATAGATAATGACTCTATAAAGCTATTTACAAACACAAAACGCAGTAGTCGATTAAAAAAAGACATTTTTAAAACTTGCGGAAAAATGGTATGCTTTGTATACCATGGCCATTGAGGTGTTTAGAAAAATGGTATACAAAGTATACTATGGCGGTGGAGTAGACCTGTAAATAGCTGGGGCCAGCATCTTGCATTGTCATAATCCAGTTTTTTGCTAACTGCATGTTTGTTTTTAAAATAAGTAATTAGAACGACTTTAGATAAATACATAAGTAGCGTCACATATGACTATTGCTGGCATAGAATTAGATGGCAAATCAGGATTACCAAATAATCCTTCTAGAAGCATCATCTTCAACTGTTCAACAGTCATATTATTAAATCCCAAATATTATGGAACAATTTAACTAATTTATAACCGATATGAGTTCTTTGGTTTATTTTGCTTGTCGAGTGGTCCCATATAAAGGACAATGCTCATGGATGTATGGAATCCCGTACCATGCTGTTTATACATTACATATAACATAAATTCTTTCCAAAGTTGTTTTTGGAAACAAAACCCGGGTTTCGGAGTTATTTTATAAAATCGAAAATGACCTAAAAACTAGGTACTAATGTATATTTTTTTCGACGATACCAATGACGTATTTTAGAGACACGTCATACACGAACGAATATTATTGCTCTAAAACTGCGTAATCCGCTAATAGTAGTAAGAATTAAGAGTATACCCGCGACATAGGGTGCGTGACTGTAACTAGGGAATTAAACCGACCTTTATACTGCTTATACTGTGAGTGGGTAACGTATCTAAGATTACCTATTTCATTGGACGTGTCCGTGATCATACTACCACACTAACACCTACGAATGAAGCATTGTCATAGGTGTGATCAGTCTGAATAAAGCGCTTGTTGAGTCTAGAGAGCGTCTTGAATAATAACCCTTTATAATCTTAACATACTGATCATGGCAGACACTATTGCTCGTGCTTATGTTGTTGTCGTGGATTGACTAGGTAAGTTATAGAAAAAATAAAACAAACAAATCCATTTAAGTTTCAAGTAGCAATACAAAGTCAGTAATTTTTATTTAAAATACTTATACATAAATCATTCATATTCCTAAAAAAAAACACAAAGGACAATGCCAGGAACACTAGATAACTTTGCCCCACTCTCAATAAATGTCATTTACAAGCCTGCAATATGCGGCATGTTAAAGCTTATTTATTACTCTTAACTAAACATTTGTCCTAATGCCTGTAGAACTTGCGGTTTCTGTTAAAATCTAGCCATTGTACAACCCGATTCGCGCGCAAATAGACAATTTACGCGCCCGAAATGACGTTTCCCGCCAAAACGAAATTTTTGCGTGCGCGCATATTAGAGGTAATGCGCACTTACTTATAGCTTATAATCTAGCAAACTATTGCAGCTATAACAATATAAAAAATTGTGTGTATTGCTGAAACTATACAAAATCAATCTATGTGAAAACTTAATCACAAAAACTAGTCCAAAATACTTAAAAAAAATGTAAAACTTGATAATTCGGGTTGAAATTGTGTAAAATATTATTTTGTAGTTAGTGTCAATAAAGCCTATGTATAATTAAACTAGATTATATTACATTCCTTTTGATGCCCATATGTCCTTACTCGGTATTTTCTGAGTAGCACAATAAACCAAAATAAACAACCCTTTACCTTATAATTTGATGACGAAATGCGATACTGTCCGCGGTGAAAAGTAATATTTTAACGTAATTTCGTTGCATTTTTACTGTCTTGGTGTGTTAAATATCGAATTATTATCTTATTTCCACATTCTAATTAAATTCCAATTAGAAAATTTTATAAATCAATCCAGATCGTCGCAATGTTTACAAACACCGGCCGCGCAAGGATCGTGTTTATCCATTACATAATATCAACATAAACAAAGTTTTAACACTATGAAATGTTTATTTAATGTCAGCACGAATCTCGAGGATTGCTTTGATATATAACACTTCAACATTGCGTTAACAAATGAATTGTAATCAAAACCGATAGCACGACCACTTGAAAACTTTTTACGATGACACCACTTGAAACTTGACACATTTTTTTGTCGTCTTTAATTTTAGTCACTAGTGTCTGGCGGTGGCGAACGGCTTTAAGTTTAATAGATAATGACTCTATAAAGCTATTTACAAACACAAAACGCAGTAGTCGATTAAAAAAAGACATTTTTAAAACTTGCGGAAAAATGGTATGCTTTGTATACCATGGCCATTGAGGTGTTTAGAAAAATGGTATACAAAGTATACTATGGCGGTGGAGTAGACCTGTAAATAGCTGGGGCCAGCATCTTGCATTGTCATAATCCAGTTTTTTGCTAACTGCATGTTTGTTTTTAAAATAAGTAATTAGAACGACTTTAGATAAATACATAAGTAGCGTCACATATGACTATTGCTGGCATAGAATTAGATGGCAAATCAGGATTACCAAATAATCCTTCTAGAAGCATCATCTTCAACTGTTCAACAGTCATATTATTAAATCCCAAATATTATGGAACAATTTAACTAATTTATTGAACACATTCTGGCTTTATTAATTGCTAGCACTTCGCCAGCGACTTCGTCCGCGTGGAATTCGAAAAAAAAAAGTTGTGTATGTTCATCAGACATAATTTCGGCTTCTAACGGTAAAACAATTTTCAAATCGGTCCAGTAGTTTCGGAGCCTATTCAATACAAACAAACAATAAAATCTCTTCTCTCTCTCAATAAAGTCTCTTTATAATATTAGTATGGAAACGTTCTAAGATGACACAAGATTTATTAAAGAGAGTCGCCATATTTCATTACTATCACAAGTTCTCAGCTTAGACTAAGTAAATGCTAAAAGCAATTGTGGCATTTGTTACTTGTTCTGCTAGACTTGGGGTACAGTTATACAAATCATAAAACTGATATGGGTTTATGTGAAGCCAAAAGTGACACAAATATATAGGCATAATTGAATATTTGAGATAACTATAATCTGCCGGTGGCACATAGAATTTATAATGAAGCAATAACAGGTCCTTTTTAGATGAGGGTCCGTAAACGTTCTTTTTCAAAACAATCAACAAATATACAGTGATTGGATGTGCTAGGGGCACACTTATGCACAGAAGACGTAATTGTTGGATTTGAGCTATCTTGTAAGTTTTTTTATGGAATAGGGGCTCAGGTATATGGAGATCCCCACTTGATTCAACAACATCTGGCAAAATAGTGTTGGATTGAACCAGGGCGATTGGAGTTGTGCTGATCACAACGTTGCACTTCTCTTGTAACTGACCTCCAGTAAGCTGCACATATTCTTTCCAATCTTGAAATAAAAAAAGTAACGTATTAGATCAATATATATATAAATATGTATATACCTACACTACACATGTAATTCAAAACATTTTGCAATGGGTTATAGATTTGATAAAAGTATGAAATGTAATGTAACTGTTTGGAATACATGATGATCATGCAGTTTTTGTGTAAAAATAGAAATCGGAACACAGTATTAAAAAAAAATACATCTAATAATAGTATTATCATTATCAACTAAAGAAGACTGGAGAAAAGAACATTAACAAGAAGATAGTTATGTTTCGGCGATCGGGAATTTAGTTAAAAAAACCTTTATTGATTACAAATGATTTAATTACAGAAAAAACAGTGATGTGAAGTTGAAGGCTGATATAAAGACTGATTTCACAAACAATAATACGGAATAACATGTAATTGATCTAATTGCTAGGTTGCACTTTATTACGTAGGTTGGCGGCTGCGTACTCAGCGCAAACGGTTGTTACGCTTTTTTTTTTTTTTGTTCCCGGGGTGGAAAATCCTCATGGATGTCCTCCGCCCTGGGGCGGGCGGAGAGGTCTGTCAGACTCTTACTGACTAAAAACTACCCCGGTGTTCCATCTCACACCTACGCCGGGGTCGCGGGAACACATAATTCGTCCGCATCCCCGGCTGGTGCCGGCCCGCTTGCGCGGGCCCCGTCTCGGGCGGGGGGAGTGAGGTGTACTTCCCCTATCCCTACTTACTTCCTATTTAGGTTATTTTTACTTGGAATGGAGTAGAGATGAACTAGGTCATAGGTTTGTGGGGCGACTGATGGGATTTCCAGGATAAAGTTTATATAGTGTACTGTACTGTAAGAGTTAAGGCCTATAGGCCTTATTGATTTTTCTATCCTATGAATGTTACTAAGATTAATAATAGCTACTGGTCTAAATTAATAAGTTTTACTTAGATTGATTAATTCCTCTATTAAGTTTTGAAGACTTATAATATAATTGATTGCCAAACTCGTTTATTGTGTTTTGTGCTAGAATAAAGGATTTTCTTTGCATGAACGTTACTAATTCTATTACTCATGTTCATTATTTCTTGTTCGAATTTTGCTGCATCATCATGATCGAGATTTCCAGTTATGGATTTAACGACAGTACCTAACCCATTGATCAGTCCGCGTCTTTTTCTAACCTGCGGGCTTAGAAACTTCATCTTTTTACCTTTTTGATTTAAGCTATACTCTATTTGATTTCTATACGTTTTATGTAACTCTCCTGACATTACACTCTCAGCTGCTTTAGTGTTTGCATATAACGCCATAAGTTGGATGGACGTAAAATGAAGATCTGTAATATTGTAAACGCAAGCGAGACTAAAGTAGTTGTCCTGTTTAAGGAGAAGGATACCATTTTCATTATTTACGAGGTCAATGGTTACGGTTCCTGTTGCGTATAGCACGACGGCTCCTGAGCTGAGGGTCCTGCAATAAGATGAGGCCTCCGTAGTAGCTTAAAGTGTACTCTAATAGATTTAGAGTTTGGATGGTTACCTATAATTTCAGCCACATTATTTGGATGAAGGTGGATGATCTTGTAGGGTTCTTTGTAGACAGGCTTGGTTTTGTCACTGCGTGCTGACTTTGGTACCTGTTTATAAACAGTCTCACCTACCTTGAACTTGATTTCTTCTGCCTCTTGGTTTCGTTTAGAAATCACCAGCTCCTTATTCTTAGACATAAGTGCTGCGATACATTCTTGAACTGCCTCGGCGGTAGCGCGGTGCTTAATAACGTAATCCTGATAGAATTATTTTACTTCGCGAAATCTTTAATAAATTTCCTGTAGTAACCTACTAGGCCTAGGAAAGCCTTTACGTCCTTCTGGGTGTTAGGCAAAGGGAAATTTAATACTGCCTTAATTTTGTCTTATTAGGTTTCAAACCCTCATTTGTAAGTTCGTGTCCTAAGAAATTAACCTGTTTCTGTAAAAATTCAGATTTATCTAATTGAATTTTCAAATTGTGAATTTTAAACCGATGAAATAATTGCTTCAATTTTTCCATGTGAATTTTGTCCTTATTAGGTTTCAAACCCTCATTTGTAAGTTCGTGTCCTAAGAAATTAACCTGTTTCTGTAAAAACTCAGATTTATCTAATAGAATTTTCAAATTGTGAATTTTAAACCGATCAAATACTTGCTTAAATTTTTCCATGTGTTGTTGTAAAGATGTAGATGTAATGATGACGTCATCCAAATACGTATAAACGTTATCTTTTCCTCTTAATGCATCGATAGCTGGACCACTTAGCCTACTCTTAATCAGGCAGATAAATGCCAGTTAATAAACTTTCTACCTCTCTAAATAATAACTAAGTAATTTAGGATTGCCATCAAATCTGCAATAAGTTTGTACGGTTTAAAGTTAGCATCATAATCTCTGAGCGACATTGTTTTACTGTAAATTGCCTGTCTAGTGGCACTCGAACAGAACAATGGAGATTTAGTATTTCACGTGGAAATTCACGGAATATCTTAACGCTATTGAAAGTGGGTGCCTAACGCGATTTCAGCTTATAGACAGACACACATAGACTACAAATAAAATACACAAATAATAGTAAAGCAGGAAATAGAGCAAGGACACTTGGTAATACGAGAGCACTTACCAAATCAGCCACTGCATCTTCTGTCGAGTCTTGTCTCTCTGCCAACAGCTTCCTCCAATTTTCCGGAGATACACCTTCCTACTCCTATACAGGTGCCCGACCGCACGTTAGGTTCGTTGCGGATCGCGAAGGAACGATTTGAGAATCGACAGTCTTATTCCGAAGAGTTGTATTTCGAATACAACTTAGAGCGTCGCGATCCTACCGACTGCGCCAGTTATGTTTCGGCGATCGGGAATTTTGTTAAAAAAAGCTTTATTGATTACAAATTATTTAATTACAAAAAAAAAACAGTGTATTAAGTTGAAGGCTGATATAAAGACTAACTTCACAAACAATTATATGGAATAACATGTAATTGATCTAATTGCTAGGTTGTACTTTATTACGTAGGTTGGCGGCTGCGTACTCAGCGCAAACGGTTGTTACGCTGAGTTAACTAGATGAAGTTTATTTTTTTAATCAATGTAACAACAAAAATATTTACCAGGTGCAGCGGAACATGTCTCACTAATCGCAACGGCACGGCATCGCAACCTTGGCCGCTGCGTCGTCGGCTTATCGGCAAAAGCCCTGACGAGCGGCCCCTCCTCGAGTTCCTAGCTTAGCTTCACCGTGGGGCTCCAAACCATGGATACTGAGGCCCCCGCCTCGTTACTGCGGGAACACACCGGGGGAGACCAAGTTCGACCTCACTCAACATCCCACCGGCGTAATTTCGGCTAGTTTGGTGATAGTAGGGGGACGTAGGAGTCCTGTCACAACGATCTATAATGATTACACTAATAGACGTAGGCAGAATACTGGGCTAAAATAGCCAAATGCCTCGTCATCTAATTGGTGACGCATGAATGGATTAACGAGATTCCCAATGTCCCTATCTACTTCGTCGCCGGCACTCGTACAGTGCAGACGTGCGGACAGTATTTTTCATTTTTTTTATTATTTTTCTGTGATTGGCCAGTGCCAAAAGTCGGTCCCTCCTGCTGTTGGGTGCTCCCTGTCGACCTCGAGGTGGCCCGTGCGGGCAAGGAAGGAGGAAGGCATAGGTTAAAATTAGGTTAGTGTTATATCTGTATTATAAAATAAAAAAATACAAAACACTAATTACGGAATATTGGAAAAAAAATATAAAAAAAACGATTATTAACAAGAATAAAAGATGGTTAAAAAATACACCACAGTAATATTATATTTATTTATATGGCAATTTATTTTATTTATTAATATGGCTATGGCTAGCCATTGCTGGCTAGGTAGGCGCAGGTCCGGCGACGAAGGCGTATTTGTGCCGTTGCCCGAACGTGGGGCGCTAGTCTGCCGCCCCAGAATGGGGAGAAAGGCGACAGAGGCACAGGACGAGATAACTTATAAAGGAGTCAGGGAGTCGGGAGATTCGGCGCAAACTCCCACCGCACCGTCTCACGTGACTGCCCCGCCCGAGTCCATGTAGAGCTAAGGTCAGTACACACGACCAACTATGATAGCTGATCTCATTATAGCCCAATTAAACCTTCAGGGTTCGGCGGTGGCCACTGCCGAGCTTCCCAGCCATGGTAAGGGACTTGAAGCTGGACATTTTCCTGGTTCAGTACGCATAGGGACTGCGAAAGCACGGCCTATCGATCCTTTAGTATAAAGAGTTTTTAGCAAGAGGTGCCAGAAAAGTTACCACAGGGATAACTGGCTTGTGGCAGCCAAGCGTTCATAGCGACGTTGCTTTTTGATCCTTCGATGTCGGCTCTTCCTATCATTGCGAAGCAAAATTCGCCAAGCGTTGGATTGCTCACCCATCAAAAGGGAACGTGAGCTGTGTTTAGACCGTCGTGAGACAGGTTAGTTTGTAGTAGAGCATCGGCCAGAGATCGAGCCTAATACTGCTGACGAAGGCGTACAGGTCTACCAGTACGGCTGCGCTGGCAGTGTTGGCTGGCGTTCTCCCGGCAGACCTGGAGGTGATCCGTGCAGGGCGGTTTGATGAGGAGCGCCAGAGCGCGACCGAAGCGCAGGTCGAGCTGGGCTTGCGGAGATGAGAGTTGGCCCGACGCAGGAGTGAGATTTTGAGCGAAACGATGGATGCATGGCAAAAGAGATGGATGAATGAGGAGAAAAGACGGGAGCTGTTCCTTTTCTTCCTTCACCATGTGTTGTGGGTCTGCCCCCTGTATGAGGAAGCCAGGTGCAAGATGATGGATGGGATTAGCCGCGCGGAGGTCGGCCCGATCTACTACGGCGATCTCGTAAGCTCACCGGCGAACTTTGACCGGCTTAAAGAATACGCGCACGTGTGGCATGCCGCCCGAAGAAAATTGGAGCAGGAAGAGGAGCGGGATTAAAAATTTAAATATAATAAATTTGTTAAATAAAAAAATAATAAAAAACGGGAAAAATGGTAAAAAGAATACACCAAAATATTTATTAAAAAGGTAAAAAGAATGCACCAAATACATAATATTACAAAAAAAAAATGTGATACCAGTAACAAGGTCAAAAAAGGTAAAAAGAAGATACCAATTATTATGTTTATGTATATGTTGGCTAGCCTCTGCTAGCCTGGCTGCCCGGCGACGAAGAGAACACCACGTCGTTGTGTGTCATGCATGCCCGTTAGGGGGAGAGTTGCCATTAGGGACACACATGGTACAACTTGTACGGGATCAAGAAGCGCCTGCGGACCGTCAAAATAAGATTGCCAAGGGTGCTATGTCCGCAGCCGCCCCACGCTTCGGCCCGTATAACACATGTTGGAAGGGCCATGGGAAGGTTGGAGGGAGTGTCCCTATCTACAGACTTCGTGCCCGACTACGACAGTGGACGGACGTGTTGTTGCGCTCCGTAATTTTAATAATTATTGAATTTTGCTGAGTGTGTTCTGAATCTTTCAGTGGTTATATTGCTATGTGTATTTATTACACGAACGAATTCTTTTGGTTTATTGTTGAGAAGAGAAGTGAATTGGACACGGTGATAATTGAATTTTTGTGTGTTGTGCTATTGTGTAGTGCCAGGGGGACGACTACATCGACTGAAATTCAGTGGTAGTCGAGTCACCGCCTGATCTGCATTTATAAGGTATTGTGCCTTGCTATTAATTGGCTTCTGTGCATAATTGATTGTATTTATTCTCGTTAAAATCCACGCCCGGCACGTGCCTATTTTGAGGTTAGCGTGTACGCGGTGCTGTGTTTAAGTTATAGGTTGGGACAGCCGCGTGGTATTTTTCACTGTCATCTGCCAGTGTGGCAGCTGTCAGGTGTGAGCTGTCATTGTTATCCCGCGTGACGTCTGCCACTGTCAGCCGATAGTGTCACCTTCCAGTGACATCCGTCGGGTGACAGCTGTCACTGTCATCTCCGGGTGACGTTTGTCGCTGACACCTGTCAGTGTCAGTGGGGTCGGTGTCAGGAGTGAGCTGTCATTGTCATTCCCGGGTGACGTCTGCCACTGTCAGCCGATAGTGTCACCTTCGAGTGACATCCGTCGGGTGACAGCTGTCACTGTCATCTCCGGGTGACGTTTGTCGCTGACACCTGTCAGTGTCGGTGGGTTTGGTGTTGCCATTTGGGGGTCGTAGTTTTAACCTTAATATTTATTTGGTTGTGGTAGAAATTGGTAGTTTCTGCCACAACTTGGGGACTTAAAACTTTTTGTTTGGTAAACTCGTGTAGGGTCTTTCGGACAGTTTAAGGATGGCGGATGATGATGATGGGGAGACATTCCGTCAGGCCGTTGATGCGGAACTATCAAGGTGAGAAGAAAAAATGAGATGCCTGGAAGAGCTGCGCCAAGGCATAAGTTTTGGGCCGAGGAGGTCCTTGATCCGGACGCCCCCTTCAAGCTTCGCTGCGGCTGCGGAGGCAATTCCTCCCATCAGGGAGGAATGCATGCCTCCGGCAGTGGCTGCCCCACCGGCCCAGGCTTCAAAGAGGCAGCTCACCTCCTCTCAAGAGGCTCAGGGTCCTGTGAGGTGGACGGGGGCCATCAGGGCGGATGTTGCGCCACCCATCAGCGGCATACTCACGGCACCAGGCCGAGTGGTATCACCGGACTCGCCGCAGGCGGACTCCTCGCTGGACGCCTCCAGCACCCCGGAGAAGCGAGGGCTGTCGGTGAGAAGCAGCATTGAACTGATTGACCAGGTATACGCGGCGGTGAAGGGCATTAGCGGGGTGGCAAATGCCACGAATAAGCTCAACATGAACGATAAGGGGCTGATCGCTGGCTATGGCCAGGACATCCTGGCAGTGGTGGCGGCGCTCAACCTGCGCCTGGCGGAGGCTGAGCATAGCGTCACGGCTATGAAACTAAAGGTCGCATCCATTGAACGGCAGCAGGCCAGTGCGGCTGCAGAAAGGCCGGTGACCACTGCCAGGCCTGGAACAGCATGGGCTACTTCTGGTGGTGGCTTGAACGAGAGGATGGATTATGCATCCATGCTCAAGCTGCCCAACGGAAAGGCCAGTATAGCGGTGGAGCAACGCGGCCCAGCGGTGCTATTTTATCCGAATACGGATGAAATTAAGTCGTCTGAGGCTACCCTGAAAGAGTTGCGTGACGAGGTGCAGCCAGGCCAGAGCGGCATTTAGGTGCAAGGAGTGCGTAGAGTGGGCAACGCGGGCGTCGTCGTGCAAACGGCGTCGACAGTAACAGCCCAGAAGCTGTGTCAAATGTGCACTTGACCCTGACTAATAGGGGACTAACGGTGTCACAGTGGACAGTGCACGAAGGAGTTAGTATAAGCGACCACCAGCTTATAACCTTCGAGGTTGGCATGGGCACCGCAAGGACAGCAGGTCGGGCTGAGGAGCGGGCCGTCACGACGGTATCCTTCCGCGAGAAAGGAGTGGATTACGAGCGGTTCCGCAGCGTGCTCCACAACAGGATGGGTAGGCTTCAGACGAGGAAGCCGGCACAGGTAATCTACTCCCAGTACTCCGAAATAATCACCAGCGCTGCGGAAGCATGTCTAGGCAAGCGTGGTAGGAAGGATACCGGGGGTATGAGTGGTGGTCCCCAGAATTGGAGCAACTGCGCCGTAAAGTATACAACGCGCGGCGAGCCTGGCAACATGCACGGAAAACAAAAGATGCCAGGGAAGGGGACAGACTTAACTCACTGCATGCGGTTAGGTCGGAGTATAATAATATCGCTATGCGTGCTGCGGAAATTGCATACTTTCGTGGCATTGCGGAGTCAGGGAAAGACGATCCATGGGGGCTAGCATATAGCGCCGCGTCGGGCAGAGTGCGCCCCCCCGCTAATGTCATGCAAGGGATTATGCTGACGGAGGGATACTCCACGACGGCAGTGGGTACTGCGACGGGCCTCCTCGGCATCTTGTGTCCGGACGACGACCCCGGGAAAGACTCGCCATACCATCGTCAAGTCAGGCTCGCAGCCGCGTGCTCCCCGATAGGGGAGGAGTCGGATCCACCCAGCAAAGCGGCACTCGACCGCATCATTAGGGATCTCCCTAGTACAGCCCCCGGTCTAGATGGCCTAACAGCCAAAATAATAAAAAATGCGTGGAGAGTGAGTGGAGCGGAGATGCTCATAATGTACTCGGCCTGTATTGGCGAGGGTGTATTCCCTGATATCTGGAAGGTTGGCAGGTTGGTCGTCTTGCCAAAGGGCAATGATCGGCCGCTCTCGGATCCCAAGGCGTATAGACCAATTACCCTTCTCCCGATTTTGGGGAAAATATTGGAACGCCTCATCATTTCGTGCGCACCTTGCCTCTAACGCTCAATATCAGAGGCACAACATGGTTTTTCGAGGGGAAGGTCAACGAATGATGGAGCAAGGTGGACTGTATAGCAGGGACAGTCCGCCAGAAGCATCTCAAGGTGGTTAAGACCCTTATACACAATGAGAGGTGTCGCGCATACCTTCCCGCATTGACCAAAGGAGTGAAATCTGATGGTCCAGGGTTACGGTGAGCCTGGAGACCTTGGTCACAATATCTGACCAAGGTGCGCAAACACCATGTTGAGCGGTGGATATCCAGGACTGGCTCTGGGGGAGGTTCCCAGAGAAGCCCCGATGGGGGTCTACGGACCCCAAATCTAGCAGCTCGTAAGGCTGGGGCGTACGAGGGCTGTGGGTGTACCGGTGGTAGGGCTAGCCACCCTGCCACTAAGGTTTAATGGTTGCTTTCGATCGATACAATGAAACGTATGGTCGAACCTCCGGCCTCCCACAGGAGCCGGAGGTGTCGACCCTTAAACCTTTAAGTCCGACTGCTCGATCTCCGCCTCAGTCGGGGCGGGGGGAATGCGAGTGGAAGTGTCCGGAATGTAGTGGGTCGTTCCTGACCAAGATTGGGTTGGGCGTGCACAAGCGTCGTGCCCACCCGGTGACGGCTAACGCCGCAGCTGCCCCACCGCAGGTGAAGCGGAGATGGCATGAGGAGGAGGGTGAGCTCTTAGCTCGTACGGAGGCGCGTCTGGTTAGAGCTGGAAACAGTGCCCATTCAGTAAGTAAAGATCTACTGAGGGAGTTGCCGCAGTTGGGGCGCTCCCTGGATGCGATTAAGGGGTACCGGAGGAAGGAGGCCTATCAGCGCCGGGTACAAGAGTGCCTGGCTGAGTTGGCTCAGCGTTCTTCCCCGGATACCCCAGGGGAGGCAAATTTGCCTAGCAGGGGCACCCCTATCGCTGGCACTGTTGACAGTTCGACACCAGAGCAGCCTGTCGTGGGGGCGGAGATCCCCTCTGAAGTCGTGCCGGTTCCCGTCAGCTTGCAGAGCCCGGACCTGTCCGAGGCGCTAGACTGTGCCAAAATTATGGAAGATCTCCTAGTGAGCTCCGAAGCGAGGATGGCGCGGGGTGCGCGTGATGGGAAAAGGCGGGGGCGGCCTAGGCGCAAAGGTCAGCCTCAAACTGCTTCAGCCAGGTTGTCTGCGCGAAAGCGGCGAAGAGCTGAGTACGCGAGGGTGCAGAAGCTGTACAAGACCTGTAGGTCCAGATGTGCTGCTGAGGTGATTGACGGACAAACTCGGGGGGTTAAGCATAGTCTTGCTGAGCTGGAAGCCTATTGGCGACCGGTGATGGAGGCCGTGTCGGATGCCCCGGGGCTCACACCGGAGGTTCTGAGCGCGTTAAACCGCTCGGAGCAGTACGGGGGCAGCCGTGATTACTCGCAGCTGTGGTCGCCTTTCACTCCAGAGGAGGTTAAGGCGTGCCGCGTGGATAACAGGTCAGCTCCGGGTCCTGAGGGAATTCTCCCAGGGACTTGGAATACTTTGTCTTCTGCAACTCAGGCGGAAATGTTCAACGCGTGGATGATGGCTGGCGAGGTCCCTGACAGACTACGCGGCTGCCGCACGGTCTTTGTGCCTAAGACGGACACTCCTGCAGGTCCTGGGGAGTACCGGCCGATCTCGATCGCGTCGGTGCCCCTCAGGCACATGCACTCAGTCTTGGCTAAGAGGCTTGAAGCATGCTGCCCTCCCGATGCACGACAGCGTGGATTTATCTGCGCCGACGGCACACTCGAGAATTCGGCGGTGCTGGACGCGGTGCTGGGAGACTGTGGGAAGAAGTTGCGTGAATGCCATGTTGCGGTGCTGGATTTTGCCAAGGCGTTTGATACGGTGTCGCATGCGGCACTGATCGATCTGCTGAGGAAAAGAGGTCTGCCTGAGGGGTTCTGCAATTACGTTGCGAGGTTGTATGAAACTTCCGAGACTGTCTTGGTTGTTGATGGAGCCCGCAGCGATTCCGCAAGAGTAGGTCAGGGAGTTCGCCAGGGAGACCCGTTGTCGCCGTTGTTGTTCAACATGGCCATGGATGCGATTCTAGCGGACCTACCGAGGGGAGTTGGCTATGGGCTTGAGGGCGAGTGTGTCTCGGCTCTTGCCTATGCTGACGACCTAGTCCTGCTTGCGAGTTCAAAGGTGGGCATGCAGTCCTCCATTGACTGTGTTTGGCACACTGGAAGGATGATGGGCCTCTTCGTCAGTCATGCGAAAAGCGCTGTGCTTTCGATGGTGCCCGACGGGAAGCGCAAGAAGGTGCACTACCTGACCGGCCGTACCTTTAAGGTCGGGTCGCGATGGTTACGGCAAGTCTCCTGCGTTGAACGTTGGCGCTATCTGGGAGTAGACTTCAAGGCGTCTGGATGCGTGACGTTAGAGCATGATGTGAAAGAAGCCTTGATCAACATCACAAAGGCTCCCCTTAAGCCGCAGCAGCGGCTCGAGATGGTAAGGGTACATCTGATTCCGAGATTCCTGCACGGTCTCGTGCTAGGGGTCATATCGGACGACAGACTGAGAATGCTCGACGTCCAGATCCGGAAAGCAGTTCGGACCTGGCTTCGGCTACCGAAGGATGTGCCTGTCGGGTACTACCATGCAGCAACTACGGACGGTGGCTTAGCGATCCCGTCGCTGAGAACTTGTGTGCCGGATCTTATTCGAAAGAGGTTCGGCCGCTTGGACTCGTCGCGGTGGCCAGTGGCTCGAGCCGCCGCCAGATCCGAAAGGATCCAAAAGAAGCTGCGGTGGGCCGACAAGCAACTCCGCAAATTCACTACAGAAAACCCCAAGTCTGGGGAGCGGACGAACGCATTGTATTGGCGTGAAGCCCTGCACGCTACGGTGGATGGACACGAGTTGAGAGAGTGTCCTCGGGTCCCAGCGTCCACGAAGTGGATGCGGGAGCGTAGCGGGCAGTATACTGGCCGGGACTTCGTGCAGTTCGTGCACACACATGTTAATGCGCTCCCGTCGAGAGTTCGCAACACACGGGGGCGCAGGACTGGTGTGGAGTCGGAGTTGAACTGCCGTGCAACCTGCTGTGCGGCAGCATGGTTAGGGAGACGACGGCACACACTATCCAACAGTGTCACAGAACGCACGGCGGCCGTATTGAACGCCACAATCGCGTGGTGGATGTCGTCAGCTCTGCCATGATGGACAAGGGGTGGTCTTTGGTGAAGGAACCGAAGGTCAGGACCGCGTTGGGTCTCAGAAAGCCTGACATTATCGCCTCCAGGAGCGGGGTGGGAGTGATAGTGGATGCGCAGGTGGTCTCGGGTCAGCGGCCCCTTGATGAGCTTCATCGTGAGAAACGTAACAAATACGGTAATCACGTGGAGCTTGTCGAGAAGGTTGCTGACATACTAGGACTGCCTTGTAAAGAGAGCATCCACTCGACGTCCTGCACTGTTTCCTGGAGGGGCGTATGGAGCCTAGCATCCTACAAGGAGCTCAAGAGGCTCGTCGGGCTGGATGAGGGAGTGCTGGCCGGCATCCCGTCTTTGGTCTTGAGAGGCTCACACATGAACTGGACAAGGTTCAATCGCATGACAACCCGAATCGATTGAGTCTGGGAGCGAGTGGTAGGATTCCTGTGGTTAACGGGCTGCCGTCGGGCCCAGAGATCGAAGCTCCCACCAATGGAACACACTCAACTTAATACCATTTTCGACCTTTTTTTTTTTTTTTTGTTCCCGGGGTGGAAAATCCTCATGGATGTCCTCCGCCCTGGGGCGGGCGGAGGGGTCTGTCAGACTCTTACTGACTAAAAACCACCCCGGTGTTCCATCTCGCACCTACGCCGGGGTCGCGGGAACACATTATTCTTCCACAACCCTGGTGCCGGCCCGCTTGCGCGGGCCCCGTCTCGGGCGGGGGGAGTGAGGTGTACTCCCCCCGCAACGTCTGTGGTCGGCGCGCGAGGAACACTACGCGCGCCGCCTTCTCGGGTCCTGATGTTGGGGGGCGACGGATGTCCCCGAATCCGTCGCCCCTGGACCCATTTAGGGGGGCCGGAAGAGGGCGTTGTCCGCCCTCCTCCGACGCCCGGTGCGTCTGCTGCGGGCCGGGTCGAGAGTCGAGATACCATTTTCGACCTCACCCAACATCCCACCGGCGTAATTTCGGCTAGTTTGGTGATAGTAGGGGGACGTGGGAGTCCTGTCACAACGTCTATAATGATTACAGTAACTAATCACTAATGGACGTAGGCAGACTACCGGGCTAAAATAGCCAAATGCCTCGTCATCTAATTAGTGACGCGCATGAATGGATTAACGAGATTCCCACTGTCCCTATCTACTTCGTCGCCGGCACTCGTTTAGTGCAGACGTGCGGACGGTGTGTTCCGAAATTATTTTATATCTTTTTTGTGATTGGCCAGTTTAAAAAGTCGGTCCCTCCTGCTCTCTCTTGGGCAACTTGCCATTAGAGCCCGCGGCCATATTGGCATTAGAGTGAGCGCGAGCGACGCCTGGGCGGAGCCTATCTCCGCTTGACGTTTCCTGTCAGTGCAGTGACAGCGACAGCGACAGTGACGTTTTACTCTCCCCCGACTCGAGGGCGAGTGTGCGCGGGAGTGTCGTTTGAAAGTGACAGTGACATTTTGCGATAGTGACGTTTACGGGAGTGCGGTAGTGACGTTTATACACCCTGCGGAAATGCGCGACAGTGACGCTTAGAGTAAAGTGAGTGACAGTGACATTAGGCGACAGTGACGTTGGATCCGTGACACCTTGTACAAGCGACGGTTCGTGTATTGGTGTCTGGATATTTTCCAGATTTCCCGGATTTTCCGGATTTCCCCATTTTCCGGCCCGAGAAGGTATACCGGTGAGTGCCTTTGGTTTTCTGGGGAAAGTTCCAAAATTTCTTGGACTTTGTATGTTTCTTTTGTGCGCTGACTTGTGCAGGTAATATTACCTATGTATGTGAAACACTAACTTGGTGTCATCGGCATACTGAGTACGGACAAAAAGACATAGCCGTTTCAAAAACAAAAGTGTTCGTGCATTAAAACGAAAAGTGGTCGTGTATTAAATAAGTGTTCGCGAATAGACATTAAACTTGGTGACCCCCGAGAGCTGCTATAATGGCGGACGAAGACGCCGCGGAACGCCTTCAGCAAGAGTTGCTGGAGGCGTCCATAACCGAGAAGGAGGAGGAGCTTCAGGCGCTGGAGGAGCTGAGGCGAGAGGGTGGCGGTTTCTTTACTCCGCGTCAGTCGCTGGCGCGCACCCCGCCCCAGGTAAACCCCTTCGCCTCGCCACCAACTACGCTGTTGGACATATCGCCGCCCCCCCCCGCAGAACAAGCGTCAGTCATGAGGCCAGAGCCGCAGGAGCGGAAGAAGCGCACCTTCACGTCGCCCCAGGAAGTGTCGGAGGCGGTGAGGCGTCGCATTGAACGCAAGAAGCGGGAGGTGCCACCTGTGGGTGGCCTTCTAACGCTCGCCCCGCTCCCGCAACCACGACGAAGACCAAGGACCAGTACCAACAGCTGCAGCGGTGCTGCTCCCGGACGAAGCAGATTCGCTGGCCACAGCGCCAGTGGAACAGCTGGCGGGTCTGGCCACATCCAGCACAAGGGGAATAATGGAGGCGGTGAGAGGTAAGACCTCCAAGCTAAACAAGGAAGAGATTGCGGCGATAGGCGCGTATACAGAGAGGCTAGGTGCAGTGATCACCCATCTTACGCTGCGCCTGGCAGCGGCTGAGGCTGGCGGGAGAACTGGCCCACAGCCGCAGCAGCAGGGACAAGCCACATCGCCCGCACCACAGAGGAGGTCCTTTGCGCATGCGCTACGCCTGGGCAGGAACGCCGAACCGGTCCCGATACAGCGACCCCCCGGCCCATGCGTGGCCATATACCCGGCTGACGACCAGAAAGAACTAATGAAGACGGCTGAGGACACGCGGCAGGCACTCCGCACGGCGGTTCAGCCATCACAGCTGGGCCTGCAAATAGCTGGGGTTCGGAAAGTGGGGAATGCTGGGGTTGTCGTCCAGACAACCTCGGTCGCCGCGGCGGACGCGCTCAAGAGGGCGGTACCTGCCACCCTCAGGACGGTAGATCCGGCAGAACGGCGGCCGCTCATTGCCCTCACGGGGATTGATGGTGCGGCCACGATGGAGGGGGTGCTACACGACCTGAAGGACCAGAACCTTCAGGACGACGCGGCCTGGACCCCTGAGAGGCTGGGCAAGGAGCTACGGCTCCTGTTTAAGCGGGACCGGCACAATAACCGGACAAAGTGGGTGTGCCAAGCATCCCACGAGCTGCGGCGCGAGCTGGTTAACAAGGGCAAGGTATACATAGGGTGGGACGTGGTCGAGGTTACCGACCACGTCGGAGTCACGTGCTGCAGCCGGTGCCAATTATACGGTCACCCCGAGAAATACTGCAGGGCGAAGGCGATGGTGTGCGGCAACTGCGGCGAAGAGGGGCATAAGAGCGCAGAGTGCCAGGCAGTGACGCCCGCGTGTGCGACCTGCAAGAGGTTCGGGAGGAAAGGCGCGAACTCCCACCGCACCGCCTCACGTGACTGCCCCGCCCGAGCGCATGCAGAAATGAGGTCAGTCAACACGACCAACTATGGCTGATCTCAGGGTGGGCCAGATTAACCTGCAGGGTTCGGCGGTGGCCACTGCCGAACTCCCAGCCATCGCAACGGACCTGAGGTTGGACGTGTTCCTGGTGCAAGAGCCTTATTCACAGACGCAGCCAACTGTAGCGTCGCACCAGCAACTCATTCTGCCGGAGGGTCCCCACCCCAAAGTGGGGGTCTTCCTACCAAGACTGGACGCGGTGTGCGTGGTGCTGCACCATCTCAGCAACAGCCACTGCCTTGTGTGTCACATGGCCTGGAAAGGATCTGCCATCCACGTCATCAGCGCGTATTTCCAGTACTCTGAGGACATTACGACCCATCTGGAGCACCTTACCAGAGTACTGGAGCACCTCCGAGGTCGCCGTGTGCTGGTGGGGGCTGATACGAATGCCCACTCACCGCTGTGGCACTGTGTACCACGCCACTACGTGGGAAGGGGACGGGAAGTGGCTCGGCGCCGCGAGGAGATGGAGGGCTTCCTGTTGGGTCAGGACCTCGTTATCCACAATCTGCCAGGCAACCCACCTACCTTTGCCACCGCCAACGGGGAGTCCAACATCGACGTCACTTTCTCGTCCAGGGGGGTCGTGGTACACGAGTGGAGGGTTCGTGAGGACGCCAGTAGCAGCGACCATAGACTTATCACCTTCAGGCTATGTGGCACACATCAACGAGATCCCGCTCCTGCTGCGGAGTCGTCGGTAGTGCCAAAGAGGTTCCGGGAACGCGGGGTGGACTGGGACCGATTCCAGGCGATGATCCACGAGCGTGTGGGAAGGATTGATTGGTCGAAGCCTGCATCAGTGGTGTGTAAGGAGTTCACGCGAATTATCGCGTGGACTGCGAGTGAATGTCTTGGCACGTGTGGTGACGGTAAGAAAGCAAAAGGTTACGAATGGTGGTCTCCCTCGCTGGAGGCTATGCGTAAAAGGCATAATAAGGTGAGGAAAACGTGGCAGAGCGTAAGAAAGGGAGGAGGGGCTCTGGAGGAGCTAGCGCGGAAGGCCTTTCATAGATGCCGCAGTAGCTATAGGACACGGATGGAGAAGGCGCAGCTCGACTTCTTCCGCAAGCTAGCCGGCTCCGGCAACCAGGACCCCTGGGACTTAGCCTATCGTGCTGCCAGTGGTAGGTTTAGGCCGCCACCCAACGTGGTGTGCGGCACAAGGCTTGCGGAGAGATTTGCCGAGGATGCGGGCACTGCCATGCTCAGCCTCGTCAAGGCATTGTGCCCTGACGATGACCCGTCGCAGGATACGCGATACCATCGCAGCGTTCGCGTCATGGCTGCCTGCATCCCGTCGGGTCGGGATGCGCCTCCTCCTTCGAGCCAGGATCTTGGGAA
This sequence comes from Dasypolia templi, assembly GCA_963555695.1. Lineage (NCBI taxonomy): Eukaryota > Metazoa > Arthropoda > Insecta > Lepidoptera > Noctuidae > Dasypolia > Dasypolia templi. The sequence goes on along the minus strand of OY743163.1, from coordinate 5,166,656 downwards.
AATAGTCAAGGACCTCCCTAACACGGCTCCGGGAATAGACGGTATCACGGCGCGCATAGTCGGGCATGTGTGGCGGGCGGCAGGTGCTGAGCTGACACACATGTACGGCATGTGCGTCGTGGAGGGCACCTTCCCCGATGCGTGGAAGGACGGTAGGCTAATAGTCCTGCCAAAGGGCAATGACAAGCCGCTTACCGATCCTAAAGCGTATCGGCCCATCACTCTTCTCTCGGTCCTGGGCAAGATTCTCGAGCGAGTCATGCTGGCGAGCGCGCCAGCAATTACGCGAGGGGTTTCTCCGTGCCAGCACGGGTTTTCTCGAGGTAGGTCAACGTTATCGGCTCTGAATGCCATCTTAGGAACGGTTAGCGACAGCCGGTCCAGATATGTCCAGGCCATCTTCCTGGACATATCTGGGGCCTTTGACAATGCGTGGTGGCCCATGATCTTACTCAAGGCGAAGGTAGGGGGGTGCCCGCCAAACATTTACCGGATGCTGGCGGCGTACTTCACGAACAGGCGTGTCGGGCTCTTCGCCGGGGGTGAGGTCGTGTGGAAGACCTCGACCATGGGTTGTCCGCAGGGCTCTGTAGTGGGACCAGCACTATGGAATCTTCTTCTGGACGACATGCTTCGGTTACCATACCCAGACGGCGTAACGGTGGTAGCGTACGCAGATGATGTAACGGTCCTCATTGAGTCTGACTCTCGATCCGGCATCGAGGCCTCGGCCTCATGCGCCATGGAGTTAATTAGCCAGTGGGGGGTCAGGAACAGGCTGGGCTTCTCCCCCTCAAAGTCGTGCTCCATGACCCTGAGGGGGGGCTTGACCAGGCGCCCGCCCACGGTCAGACTCAATGGGACCTCAGTCAAGAGTGTGCGCTCAGCCAGAGTTCTGGGCGTGACAATCGACGCAAGTCTGTCGTTCCGGGAACACGCTCAGTCCATCGGCGAGCGTGCTGCAGCAGGGCTGGGCAAAATGTCGCGCGTCTCCGCATCATCTTGGGGCATTCGGTACAGGGCCCTTAAGGTCCTGTACAAAGGCATCTTCGTCGCAACCATCACCTACGCGGCAGGATGTTGGTGGAGGCGCGTGAACACCTACATGGTTAGGGCCACGCTATTGAGGACGCAGAGGCCAGCGCTAGTCCTTCTGACCAAAGCCTACCGGTCGGTCAGCACCGCGGCATTGCCGGTCTTGGCGGGGGTGCTTCCTGCAGACCTCGAGGTGGCCCGTGCGGGCATGGTGGACGACATCCGTAATTTGCCGCGTGACTTGTTCAGGACCGGGCGAAGGGACATCGCGGACGATGCCGTAGCCAATTGGCAGCGGAGATGGGTTGAGGAGGAAAGGGGTAGGGAACTGTACCGCTACTTCCCGGACGTGGCGGTTAGACTCAAGGCAACTTGGGTCGAGCCGGACTATCAGGTCTCGCAGATCCTGACTGGGCATGGATGCTTTCGAAAGAGATTGTATGACATGAAGCTGAGCGAGGAAAGCATGTGCTACTGCGGAGAGGAAGACGAGTGCCTGGACCACATTTTGTGGCGATGCCCCATGTATGGTGATCAGAGAAGCAGGTTGATGGATGGGATCACTCGCACGGAAGAGGGACCAGTGTACTACGCTGATCTCGTTGCGTCTGAGGCCAACTTCCGGCGGCTGAGAGACTTCGCGCACAGCTGGCACAAGACTAGGAGCGGGCTGGAAAGAGAGGCAGGCAGCGGTCAAGAAGAAGAAGACGTTGAGGACAAAGACGAGGAAGGCGTAGGATAGGTTAAGTTTAGGTTAGTTTAGGTTAAATCTGTAGAGCTTAGCATAGGCTGATTCCTGTTATTACCGTATATTGTATAAAAAAGAAAAAAAAAAAATATATGATGGAAAAAAAAACACCACACTATTATTATATTTATGTATATATGGCTAGCCATTGCTGGCTAGCCGCAGGTCCGGCGACGAAGGCGTGTTGTGCCGTTGCCCGAATGTGGGGCGCTAGTCCGCCGCCCCAGAATGGGGAGAAAGGCGACAGAGGGGCAGGACGAGATAACTTGTAAAGGAGTCAAGAAGCGACTGCGGTGATAGCGCGTCCACCCAGACGTGCTATGTCCGCAGCCGTCTCCTTGAGATTCGGCCCATATGACTTGATGTCGGTGGGGCCATGGGAGGTGGTGGGTGTCCCTATCTACTATCTAGCGAAACCACAGCCAAGGGAACGGGCTTGGGAGAATCAGCGGGGAAAGAAGACCCTGTTGAGCTTGACTCTAGTCTGGCATTGTAAGGAGACATGAGAGGTGTAGCATAAGTGGGAGATCGTTCGCGCGGTCGTCGCTGAAAAACCACTACTTTCATTGTTTCATTACTTACTCGGTTGGGCGGAAGCGGTGCGCGGTCGATAATATCGGCGGGCGCACGGTGTTTCGTTCCAAGCGTGCAGAGTGGCGACGTGGCGGCAACGCTCGTCGCCGTACAACTCCCGCGTGATCCGGTTCGAGGACACTGCCAGGCGGGTAGTTTGACTGGGGCGGTACATCTGTCAAAGAATAACGCAGGTGTCCTAAGGCCAGCTCAGCGAGGACAGAAACCTCGCGTGGAGCAAAAGGGCAAAAGCTGGCTTGATCCAGATGTTCAGTACGCATAGGGACTGCGAAAGCACGGCCTATCGATCCTTTAGTATAAAGAGTTTTTAGCAAGAGGTGCCAGAAAAGTTACCACAGGGATAACTGGCTTGTGGCAGCCAAGCGTTCATAGCGACGTTGCTTTTTGATCCTTCGATGTCGGCTCTTCCTATCATTGCGAAGCAAAATTCGCCAAGCGTTGGATTGTTCACCCATCAAAAGGGAACGTGAGCTGGGTTTAGACCGTCGTGAGACAGGTTAGTTTTACCCTACTGATGGCTTGTCGTTGCGATAGTAATACTGCTCAGTACGAGAGGAACCGCAGTTTCGGACATTTGGTTCATGCACTCGGCCGAGCGGCCGGTGGTGCGAAGCTACCATCCGCGGGATTATGCCTGAACGCCTCTAAGGCCGAAGCCAGCCTAGCCGAATCCGGCAAGGATATGCTCACTGTGGAGCCCCGAGAGTCGGGAGGCTCTAAACAATGTGACTTTACTAGTCGCGCTTCACCACGTGAGGTGCGACGTCGAAGCCCATTTGGATCGCGGAGATCGATGCTGTCCGTTTAACGCGTGCATCACGGCTCCGAAGGTCCGAATTTACCTCAGTTCGATGTCGGGGCTCGGAATAGTCTGTAGACGACTTCCGTTCCTGGCGGGGTGTTGTGCTCGGTAGAGCAGCGTCGTGCTGCGATCTGTTGAGACTCAGCCCTACGCCAGGTGATTCGTCCGAGGACGATGATCGATCAGTCTTATATATATGTACGACACTGACTGTATTACACTGCTGTTATATGACTATAACGCTCTATTATTACTATTAATTATTATCATAACGTACGACGCGTGCACTGGTCGTGCGTTATGATAGTATTTAGTAGTAGTAATAGTAGTAGTAGTAGTTAGTAATATAACAGTGTGTAATGTATGGATAGTGTGTTGTACGTTATATATGTACGTTACGCCTACCCCCTTGTGCTCTGGGGTCATGGGGGGTCTAGGATTATTCACTCACTCGGACCCACAAGACACTTGCGCTTGCACTTGCATATTGTATCATGTTCGTTGGTACGGTCACCAATCCGCCCGATCGCATCGATTCGTCGCTTCGCATATGTGTCATGCGACGCGACGTCCTAGCAAACGGACGGAGCGCGCGGGCGACTGAGACGACGACGCGCGGACCGAAGAAAAATAAGTTTGATAAAAATTGAAGTTTTTTCGGTGTGTCGTGTTGTGGGTGGTGGTGTGTTCTGTTCCTCTCTCGTGTTTGGTGTTGTGTGTGGTGTGGATTTTTATAAGTGGGACTATGTGAACTGATTTAGCGGGGCTGGCCGCCGAGTGTGTTTTGCTATAAGAGAGCGCGTTTTGTTTTGTCATACGAAGCAAGCGGCGCCCCGGTTGAATGCACGACGCGGTTTGTGTTCGTTTGTTGTTTACATTCTCACCACTGTCTCGCTGCGCACTGACTGGATGGTGGGAGAAGGAGGAGGACGAGAAGATAGGTGTGGTGTGGTTGGTGGTTGTGTGGAGTTTACAAAACTGTGTGGACCGACGGATCGTGTTTTATGCGTGTCCGTAAAGCGGTCGTTGTATGAAATAATTTGAACGGCGTGACGTAGACCGGCGCTCGGACGCGTTTAGTGTTCGTCACGTCTGATGAGTTTATGCTCTTTATGATCCATCATGTGAGGCGCTCTATAGATTCCGGGCGGAATCGTATATGATGTCGCGAATGTGTTAACAAATTTTACACACGTGGACTCGTCTCGGTACGAACGTTCCAAATGGGGGCTTTTCTGTTCATGTACATCATGAACGTCAACGCCCTTATGCACGCGCAGCGCGTCTGGCGCGTTGAGATATATGCGTCCAGACGTTCGCGCGTGCGACCCAAAAATTCAAAAACAGAGCTCGCCCGTGTGCGTTTTGCGTCTTTAAGATCGCGAACGCTCGGGAATGAGGATTCTATGCGCGCCACGCCGTAGACGCTCTCACCATATCACGCGTGGTTGGTGCCTGTGTCTGTGTGCGGGGCGCGTGTCGATCTCTTATAACGAGGCTCCCTGGTTGATCCTGCCAGTAGTTATATGCTTGTCTCAAAGATTAAGCCATGCATGTCTCAGTGCAAGCCGTATTAAGGCGATACCGCGAATGGCTCAATATATCAGTTTTGGTTCCTTAGATCTTACTCAGTTACTTGGATAACTGTGGTAATTCTAGAGCTAATACATGCAATCAGAACTCTGACCAGTGATGGGATGAGTGCTTTTATTAGATCAAAACCAATCGACGGAGGGCCTCGCGTCCGAAGTCGTTAATTTTGATGAATCTGGATAACTTTTGCCGATCGCATGGTCCAGTACCGGCGACGCATCTTTCAAATGTCTGCCTTATCAACTTTCGATGGTAGTTTCTGCGACTACCATGGTTGTCACGGGTAACGGGGAATCAGGGTTCGATTCCGGAGAGGGAGCCTGAGAAACGGCTACCACATCCAAGGAAGGCAGCAGGCGCGCAAATTACCCACTCCCGGCACGGGGAGGTAGTGACGAAAAATAACGATACGGGACTCTTACGAGGCCTCGTAATCGGAATGAGTACACTTTAAATATTTTAACGAGGAACAATTGGAGGGCAAGTCTGGTGCCAGCAGCCGCGGTAATTCCAGCTCCAATAGCGTATACTAAAATTGTTGCGGTTAAAAAGCTCGTAGTTGCATTTGTGCGCCGCGCTGTCGGTGCACCGCATCCGCGGTGATACTGACACGTCTGCGGAGCATATCGTCGGTGAGCCGTCGGTCAAACGTCGGTTCAATATCAAAATCCTATCGCGGTGCTCTTCAATGAGTGTCGAGGTGGGCCGACAATTTTACTTTGAACAAATTAGAGTGCTCAAAGCGGGCTCAAAATGCTGCTTGAATATTTCGTGCATGGAATAATAGAATATGATCTCGGTTCTATTTTGTTGGTTTTCAGAACTCCGAGGTAATGATTAATAGGGATAACTGGGGGCATTCGTATTGCGACGTTAGAGGTGAAATTCTTGGATCGTCGCAAGACGAACATCAGCGAAAGCATTTGCCAAAGGTGTTTTCATCAATCAAGAACGAAAGTTAGAGGTTCGAAGGCGATTAGATACCGCCCTAGTTCTAACCGTAAATATGTCATCTAGCGATCCGCCGACGTTACTACAATGGCTCGGCGGGCAGCTTCCGGGAAACCAAAGATTTTGGACTCCGGGGGGAGTATGGTTGCAAAGCTGAAACTTAAAGGAATTGACGGAAGGGCACCACCAGGAGTGGAGCCTGCGGCTTAATTTGACTCAACACGGGAAATCTCACCAGGCCCGGACACCGGAAGGATTGACAGATTAACAGCTCTTTCTTGATTCGGTGGGTGGTGGTGCATGGCCGTTCTTAGTTGGTGGAGCGATTTGTCTGGTTAATTCCGGTAACGAACGAGACTCTAGCCTGCTAAATAGGCGTCGTCATTTAGGTGTGCGTGGCTCCGGTCACGCAACTCACTGGCGACGTATTAAAATTCTTCTTAGAGGGACCGGCGGCTTCGAGCCGCACGAGATTGAGCAATAACAGGTCTGTGATGCCCTTAGATGTCCTGGGCCGCACGCGCGCTACACTGAAGGAATCAGCATGTTCTCCCTGGCCTAGAGGCCCGGGCAACCCGCTGAAACTCCTTCGTGCTGGGGATTGGGGTTTGCAATTATCCCCCATAAACGAGGAATTCCTAGTAAGCGCGAGTCATAAGCTCGCGTTGATTACGTCCCTGCCCTTTGTACACACCGCCCGTCGCTACTACCGATTGAATGATTTAGTGAGGTCTTCGGACCGACACGCGGTGGCTTCACGGCCGTCGGCGTTGCTGGGAAGTTGACCAAACTTGATCATTTAGAGGAAGTAAAAGTCGTAACAAGGTTTCCGTAGGGGAACCTGCGGAAGGATCATTAACGTTTGCAACGCTATGCGTTAACGTAAATACAATCCAAAAACAAACGAAACACACAGAGAGAATCGAAACGCGCGCTTCTGCTAGCCGAAGCGCGACGCGTAGTGCGCCGTCTGTATGTAGTGTCCGACGACACGACGACTGACGGTGCGCTTGCGTCGCGCCTCTGGCCGGCGTCGTGTGCGTCGTTCTCGCGTCGCGTCCTCGCACGGTATGTAGACTGGTCTAAAAACCCGCACCACGAGTACCGTTGGACGTGTTCGTCAATACATTCGTCCCTCATACTGCGGTGGGATAATTTTTTTTTTTTTTTTTATAAAAAAATTTTTTTTATATATATATTCGATTTGTTTATGTAACATATAATATGATAAGACATAGTATCTCATTCCATGCGGTAATATGTTTATTGTAAACTATTACCCTGGACGGTGGATCACTTGGCTCGCGGGTCGATGAAGAACGCAGTTAACTGCGCGTCATAGTGTGAACTGCAGGACACATTTGAACATCGACATTTCGAACGCACATTGCGGTCCGTGGAGACACATCCAGGACCACTCCTGTCTGAGGGCCGGCTGTATAAAATACAAATGCCACATTGCGCAACACGATATCGACAAGATATTGTAGCGCATCTGACGGTTCTGCTCGAAGCGTGCCCGTGCGTCCTCGCACTGGGCCGCCTAGCGTGGTCCGTTCAAATATAACGATATTATACAATAAGACATTTGTCGAACGACGTCGTCGCGCTTGACGAGCTGTACACCGTAACAAGTATACACGCAAGTCGTGCGCGTTCGCGTGCGGACGTACAAAAGGAAGCGGCGGACGTGTGAAAACACGCGCGCTCGCGACTCTTCGGTCGGTGATAAC
>OY743163.1:5139200-5154200 GCA_963555695.1 Dasypolia templi | reverse complement strand
TACGGCTCCTGTTTAAGCGGGACCGGCACAATAACCGGACAAAGTGGGTGTGCCAAGCATCCCACGAGCTGCGGCGCGAGCTGGTAAACAAGGGCAAGGTATACATAGGCTGGGACGTGGTCGAGGTTACCGACCACGTCGGAGTCACGTGCTGCAGCCGGTGCCAATTATACGGTCACCCCGAGAAATACTGCAGGGCGAAGGCGATGGTGTGCGGCAACTGCGGCGAGGAGGGGCATAAGAGCGCAGAGTGCCAGGCAGTGACGCCCGCGTGTGCGACCTGCAAGAGGTTCGGGAGGAAAGGCGCGAACTCCCACCGCACCGCCTCACGTGACTGCCCCGCCCGAGCGCATGCAGAAATGAGGTCAGTCAACACGACCAACTATGGCTGATCTCAGGGTGGGCCAGATTAACCTGCAGGGTTCGGCGGTGGCTACTGCCGAACTCCCAGCCATCGCAACGGACCTGAGGTTGGACGTGTTCCTGGTGCAAGAGCCTTATTCACAGACGCAGCCAACTGTAGCGTCGCACCAGCAACTCATTCTGCCGGAGGGTCCCCACCCCAAAGTGGGGGTCTTCCTACCAAGACTGGACGCGGTGTGCGTGGTGCTGCAACATCTCAGTAACAGCCACTGCCTTGTGTGTCACATGGCCTGGAAAGGATCTGCCATCCACGTCATCAGCGCGTACTTCCAGTACTCTGAGGACATTACGACCCATCTGGAGCACCTTACCAGAGTACTGGAGCACCTCCGAGGTCGCCGTGTGCTGGTGGGGGCTGATACGAATGCCCACTCACCGCTGTGGCACTGTGTACCACGCCACTACGTGGGAAGGGGACGGGAAGTGGCTCGGCGCCGCGAGGAGATGGAGGGCTTCCTGTTGGGTCAGGACCTCGTTATCCACAATCTGCCAGGCAACCCATCTACCTTTGCCACCGCCAACGGGGAGTCCAACATCGACGTCACTTTCTCGTCCAGGGGGGTCGTGGTACACGAGTGGAGGGTTCGTGAGGACGCCAGTAGCAGCGACCATAGACTTATCACCTTCAGGCTATGTGGCACACATCAACGAGATCCCGCTCCTGCTGCGGAGTCGTCGGTAGTGCCAAAGAGGTTCCGGGAGCGCGGGGTGGACTGGGACCGATTCCAGGCGATGATCCACGAGCGTGTGGGAAGGATTAATTGGTCGAAGCCTGCATCAGTGGTGTGTAAGGAGTTCACGCGAATTATCGCGTGGACTGCGAGTGAATGTCTTGGCACGTGTGGTGACGGTAAGAAAGCAAAAGGTTACGAATGGTGGTCTCCCTCGCTGGAGGCTATGCGTAAAAGGCATAATAAGGTGAGGAAAACGTGGCAGAGCGTAAGAAAGGGAGGAGGGGCTCTGGAGGAGCTAGCGCGGAAGGCCTTTCATAGATGCCGCAGTAGCTATAGGACACGGATGGAGAAGGCGCAGCTCGACTTCTTCCGCAAGCTAGCCGACTCCGGCAACCAGGACCCCTGGGGCTTGGCCTATCGTGCTGCCAGTGGTAGGTTTAGGCCGCCACCCAACGTGGTGTGCGGCACAAGGCTTGCGGAGGGATTTGCCGAGGATGCGGGCACTGCCATGCTCAGCCTCGTCAAGGCATTGTGCCCTGACGATGACCCGTCGCAGGATACGCGATACCATCGCAGCGTTCGCGTCATGGCTGCCTGCATCCCGTCGGGTCGGGATGCGCCTCCTCCTTCGAGCCAGGATCTTGGGAAAATAGTCAAGGACCTCCCTAACACGGCTCCGGGAATAGACGGTATCACGGCGCGCATAGTCGGGCATGTGTGGCAGGCGGCAGGTGCTGAGCTGACACACATGTACGGCATGTGCGTCGTGGAGGGCACCTTCCCCGATGCGTGGAAGGACGGTAGGCTAATAGTCCTGCCTAAGGGCAATGACAAGCCGCTTACCGATCCTAAAGCGTATCGGCCCATCACTCTTCTCTCGGTCCTGGGCAAGATTCTCGAGCGAGTCATGCTGGCGAGCGCGCCAGCAATTGCGCGAGGGGTTTCTCCGTGCCAGCACGGGTTTTCTCGAGGTAGGTCAACGTTATCGGCTCTGAATGCCATCTTAGGAACGGTTAGCGACAGCCGGTCCAGATATGTCCAGGCCATCTTCCTGGACATATCTGGGGCCTTTGACAATGCGTGGTGGCCCATGATCTTACTCAAGGCGAAGGTAGGGGGGTGCCCGCCAAACATTTACCGGATGCTGGCGGCGTACTTCACGAACAGGCGTGTCGGGCTCTTCGCCGGGGGTGAGGTCGTGTGGAAGACCTCGACCATGGGTTGTCCGCAGGGATCTGTAGTGGGACCAGCACTATGGAATCTTCTTCTGGACGACATGCTTCGGTTGCCATACCCAGACGGCGTAACGGTGGTAGCGTACGCAGATGATGTAACGGTCCTCATTGAGTCTGACTCTCGATCCGGCATCGAGGCCTCGGCCTCATGCGCCATGGAGTTAATTAGCCAGTGGGGGGTCAGGAACAGGCTGGGCTTCTCCCCCTCAAAGTCGTGCTCTATGACCCTGAGGGGGGGCTTGACCAGGCGCCCGCCCACGGTCAGACTCAATGGGACCTCAGTCAAGAGTGTGCGCTCAGCCAGAGTTCTGGGCGTGACAATCGACGCAAGTCTGTCGTTCCGGGAACACGCTCAGTCCATCGGCGAGCGTGCTGCAGCAGGGCTGGGCAAAATGTCGCGCGTCTCCGCATCATCTTGGGGCATTCGGTACAGGGCCCTTAAGGTCCTGTACAAAGGCATCTTCGTCGCAACCATCACCTACGCGGCAGGATGTTGGTGGAGGCGCGTGAACACCTACATGGTTAGGGCCACGCTATTGAGGACGCAGAGGCCAGCGCTGGTCCTTCTGACCAAAGCCTACCGGTCGGTCAGCACCGCGGCATTGCCGGTCTTGGCGGGGGTGCTTCCTGCAGACCTCGAGGTGGCCCGTGCGGGCATGGTGGACGACATCCGTAATCTGCCGCGTGACTTGTTCAGGACCGGGCGAAGGGACATCGCGGACGATGCCGTAGCCAATTGGCAGCGGAGATGGGTTGAGGAGGAAAGGGGTAGGGAACTGTACCGCTACTTCCCGGACGTGGCGGTTAGACTCAAGGCAACTTGGGTCGAGCCGGACTATCAGGTCTCGCAGATCCTGACTGGGCATGGATGCTTTCGAAAGAGATTGTATGACATGAAGCTGAGCGAGGAAAGCATGTGCTACTGCGGAGAGGAAGACGAGTGCCTGGACCACATTTTGTGGCGATGCCCCATGTATGGTGATCAGAGAAGCAGGTTGATGGATGGGATCACTCGCACGGAGGAGGGACCAGTGTACTACGCTGATCTCGTTGCGTCTGAGGCCAACTTCCGGCGGCTGAGAGACTTCGCGCACAGCTGGCACAAGACTAGGAGCGGGCTGGAAAGAGAGGCAGGCAGCGGTCAAGAAGAAGAAGACGTTGAGGACAAAGACGAGGAAGGCGTAGGATAGGTTAAGTTTAGGTTAGTTTAGGTTAAATCTGTAGAGCTTAGCATAGGCAAACTAAAAAAAAAAAAAAAAACCGTATATTGTATAAAAAGGAAAAAATATATAAAATTATATATTATGGAAAAAAAAAAAAAAAAAAAAATAACAAAAACAAACAAACAAAAAAAAAAAGAAAATGTTACAAGATCAAAAGATGGTAAAATTGATTAAAAAAAAAAAAAAAAAAAAAAAAAAAAAAAAAAAAAAAAAACACCACACTATTATTATATTTATGTATATATGGCTAGCCATTGCTGGCTAGCCGCAGGTCCGGCGACGAAGGCGTGTTGTGCCGTTGCCCGAATGTGGGGCGCTAGTCCGCCGCCCCAGAATGGGGAGAAAGGCGACAGAGGGGCAGGACGAGATAACTTGTAAAGGAGTCAAGAAGCGACTGCGGTGATAGCGCGTCCACCCAGACGTGCTATGTCCGCAGCCGTCTCCTTGAGATTCGGCCCATATGACTTGATGTCGGTGGGGCCATGGGAGGTGGTGGGTGTCCCTATCTACTCCGGGCGGCATGCCACACATGCGCGTATTCTTTGAGCCGGTCAAAGTTCGCCGGTGAACTTACGAGATCGCCGTAGTAGATCGGGCCGACCTCCGCGCGGCTGATCCCATCCATCATCTTGCACCTGGCTTCCTCATACAGGGGGCAGACCCACAACACATGGTGCAGGTCTTCCTCATCCATACCACAATAGCACACACTGTCCTCGCATAGCGTCATATCTTTCAATCTTTTCCTGAAACATCCGTGTCCCGTGAGAATCTGGGACAACTGGTGGTCTGGTACTATCCAGTGCGCCCTGAGTCGATCAGCCACGTCCGGGAAGAAACGGAACAGCTCCCGTCCTTTCTCCTCACTCATCCATCTCTTTTGCCATGCATCCATCATCTCGCTCAAAATCTCACACCTGCGTCGGGCCAACTCTCGTCTCCGCAAGCCCAGCTCGACCTGCGCTTCGGTCGCGCTCTGGCGCTCCTCATCAAACCGCCCTGCACGGATCACCTCCAGGTCTGCCGGGAGAACGCCAGCCAACACTGCCAGCGCAGCCGTACTGGTCGACCTGTACGCCTTCGTCAGCAGTATTAGGCTCGATCTCTGGCCCCTAAGCAGCGCGCTGCGTACAGCGTGGAGTGTCGCCCTTTTGTGCCAACAAGCCGCAGCATACGTGATCGTGGCGACGAAAGTGCCCCTGTAGAGGACGCGCAGTCCGGGATAACGAATGCCCCAGGACGATGCCGACACTCTCGACATCTTCCCGAAACACTTGGCCGCACGTTCCCCTATCGATACCGCATGCTGCGCAAAGGACAGACTTGCGTCGAGCACCACACCCAGCACCATCGTCGAGGCGACACTCCTGACCGAGTCCCCGGCCAGCTTGACGGTGGGGGCTCGCTGGAGTTTCCCCCTGATCGTCATCGTAGATGACTTTGCAGGGGAGAATCCCAGCCTGTTCCTAGCACCCCACGCCGCAACCAAGTCCAGTGTTATCTTGGCCGCTGCCTCAATCCCAGAGCGAGATTGGGACTCGATCAGGATGGTCACATCGTCCGCGTATGCAACCATACGGACGCCGCCAGGTAGTGGCAGCCGAAGCAAATCGTCCAGGAGCAGGTTCCATAATGCTGGACCCAGGACAGACCCCTGAGGGCAGCCCATAGTGGACACCTTCCACTCCACCCAGTCGCCGACGAAAAGCCCAACTCGTCGGCGGACAAAGTAGTCCGCCAGCATCTCAAAGATGTTGGGCGGACACCCTCCCCGCTTGACTTTCGTCAGGATCATCGGCCACCAGGCGTTGTCGAAGGCGCCCGAGATGTCCAGGAATATGGCCTGCACATACTTGCCCGAGCCCTCCCTCGCGGCACGCATGATGTCGTTGAGTGCCGTGACGGTTGACTTACCCGGAGAAAACCCGTGCTGGGCGGCCGAGATCTGGTTGCCGATCGTGGGAGCACAGCTCAAAATTACCCGCTCTAAAATCTTACCGAGCACAGGTAGCAGCGTTATTGGCCTGTAGGCCTTGGGGTCGGTAAGCGGCTTGCCGTTGCCTTTCGGCAGGACGAGCAGCCGGCCCTCCTTCCACACATCCGGAAACACGCCTTCAGAGACACACTTGCCATACACCGCGGTGACTTCCGCGGGCACAGCGCACCAGACATTCCGTACCATTCGTGCACTGATTCCGTCTAATCCCGGTGCCGTGTTGGGCAAGCTCCTAATAATAGCACCCAGACTGTCACGAGACAGAGGAGGCGCAGCCTGGCCTGACGGGGTGAGCGAGGCAGCAACACGTACCTGCTTGTGGTATGGTGTGTCCCGAGACGGATCATCGTCCGGGCACAGCGCATGCAGGAGGCCGGTCGCCGCGTCACCCACAGTACTGGCAAAGCCCTCCGCCAGTTTGGTGCCATTGATCACCCGTGAGGGTGGCTTTAGCCTGCCGCTAGCAGCTCGATATGCCAGCCCCCACGGGTCGGCGTTTCCTGATTCGGCGATCTTTCTAAAATGCTCAAGCTCCGCCTCCTCCATGGCCTCTCGGTATCTCGCTCTTACCTCGTGAAATTCTCCTCTCAGCCGCTCCTCTCTCAATCCCCCGACCTTTCTCGAACCCTGCCATTTACACCTCGCCTTACAGTTGGATTTCCGAAGCTTCTCAAGCTTCGGATTCCACCATTCATACCCCGCGTCCTTTGGTTTCCCTTTCACACCCAAAGACTGGCACGCCGCATCCACAATCACTCTGGTGAAATCCCTGCAGACAAAGGACGCTGGCTTGCCGAAGTCAAGCCTCCCCATTCGCTCGTGGACAGCCTGCTGAAAGCACGGCCAGTCCACCCCTTGATCCCGGAAGCGCACCGGCTCCTTGTCCGGACCAGCACTACGGCGTCCCCTGCTTGCATCCACCTGGAAGGTAATGAGCCGGTGATCGCTGCTGCTGACTCCATCGTGCACGATCCATTTCTGTGTGGTGACGCTCCTGGTGCTGAGCGTGATATCTATGTTGGACTCACCGTTTGGGCCACTGAAAGTGAAGGGTTGGCCCTCCACGTTATTAACGGTGAGTCCGTGAGTGGCGATAAAGGCCTCCAACCCCACCCGCCTGTACTCCGCAGTGTGGCCACGACCGGTGTAGTGGCGGGGTGCGCTATGCCACATCGGCGAGTGGGTGTTGACGTCAGCGCAGATGAGCAGTCTTTTTCCTCTTAGCTCAGTCAAAATACCTTCCAGGTGGTGCAGGTGGCGATCAATGGGCTCGCTGTACTGGAAGTAGGCCGAGACCACGTGCAGGTCGCACTCCTCCAGGTGAACCACGAGACAGTGGTCGGTAGAAAGGTGCGGCAGCACCGCGCAGGCCAAGCCTCGGCGATGTATATAGATTCCTGCCTTTGCAGCCGGTCCGTGCTGCAGGATGTCATTGTTGCCGGCCTGCGCGTATTGCTCCTGAAGAAGTACGACGTCAAGTTTGAGTTGGCGGCACACCGCGGGGAGCTCCCTCGTTGCCAGCGCTGACCCAGCGAGATTCAGTTGCCCAATCCTGGTAGCGGGCCTACCCATAGTTGGTCATGGCCACGCTCCTTTGCTCCGCATGCAGTCTCGCTGGGCAATCCCTGGAGGCGGTTTTATGACCCGTCGCCTCCTTCTTTCCAAGGCGCTTGCACGTGGCGCAGCTGGTCACGCTAGCCGTGCACTCCTCGCCGCGGTGTCCGGTTGCACCGCAACGCTGGCACGTGGCCTCCACTGACCTGCAGAAGCGCTCAGGGTGACCGTATTGCTGGCATTTATTGCAGCAGGTGACGTCGACGTAATCGCACACCTCAACTGCCTGCCATCCCACATATACCCGTCCTTTTTCAAGCAGCGATGCTCGCAGCGCTGCCGAGCAAGCGAATATGGCCGCCGTCGCCTTGGCTGCACCCCGTGACCGGTTTTTCTTAAATGCGCCTTTCGCCTCCTTTTTGAGGCGTTCCAGCGGCCATAACGGGTCGTCTCTGTAGTTCTGCTCATGTATGGCGTCCAGGATTTCGTCAAAGGCCGGGTCGCCGTCCAGCCTGTTGAGGCACACCAGCGGTTGCCGCATTTTTGGCTCTGCCACCCTGAGCGTTGCCGGCATCGCCGCTCGAAGTCTCGTCGCCGCAGCATCCGTCGTCGTCTGAACAATTACACCTGCGTTGCCAACCTTGCGCACCTTCGACACCTGGACCCAAATTTTGGACGGGTCGACAGCCTTCTTCAGCTCCGCCTTTGTTTCCTCCGCCGTTTTTATGGCACCATTATCCTCCGCCGGATAAAATGCCAGAGTTGGGCCTGGCGTGTTCCGTATTAGTACTGGCTCTGTATGCCGGGGTAGGCGCAGCGCCGAGGCATATGACACTGCTGGTGCAGGAAAATTGGAGCAAGAAGAGGAAGGAAATTAAAAATATAATAAATTTGTTCAAAAAAAAAAAAAAAAAAACAAAGGGAAAAAAAAGGTTAAAAGAATACACCAAATATTTATTTAAAAAAAAAATGGAAAATCCAAATACATAACATAAAAAAAAAAAAAAAAAAATATGTTCAAAATTGTTAAAAAATTGTAACAAGGTCAAAAAAGGTAAAAAGATAACACCACTTATTATGTTTATGTATATGTTGGCTAGCTTATGCTAGCCTGGCTGCCCGGCGACGAAGAAAACACCACGTCGTTGTGTGTCGTGCATGCCCGTTAGGGGGAGAGTTGCCATTAGGGACACACATGGTTCAACTTGTAAGGGATCAAGAAGCGCCTGCGGACCGACAAAATAAGATTGCCAAGGGTGCTATGTCCGCAGCCGCCCCACGTTTCGGCCCGTATAACACATGTTGGAAGGGCCATGGGAAGGTTTGGAGGGAGTGTCCCTATCTACTATCTAGCGAAACCACAGCCAAGGGAACGGGCTTGGGAGAATCAGCGGGGAAAGAAGACCCTGTTGAGCTTGACTCTAGTCTGGCATTGTAAGGAGACATGAGAGGTGTAGCATAAGTGGGAGATCGTTCGCGCGGTCGTCGCTGAAAAACCACTACTTTCATTGTTTCATTACTTACTCGGTTGGGCGGAAGCGGTGCGCGGTCGATAATATCGGCGGGCGCACGGTGTTTCGTTCCAAGCGTGCAGAGTGGCGACGTGGCGGCAACGCTCGTCGCCGTACAACTCCCGCGTGATCCGGTTCGAGGACACTGCCAGGCGGGTAGTTTGACTGGGGCGGTACATCTGTCAAAGAATAACGCAGGTGTCCTAAGGCCAGCTCAGCGAGGACAGAAACCTCGCGTGGAGCAAAAGGGCAAAAGCTGGCTTGATCCAGATGTTCAGTACGCATAGGGACTGCGAAAGCACGGCCTATCGATCCTTTAGTATAAAGAGTTTTTAGCAAGAGGTGCCAGAAAAGTTACCACAGGGATAACTGGCTTGTGGCAGCCAAGCGTTCATAGCGACGTTGCTTTTTGATCCTTCGATGTCGGCTCTTCCTATCATTGCGAAGCAAAATTCGCCAAGCGTTGGATTGTTCACCCATCAAAAGGGAACGTGAGCTGGGTTTAGACCGTCGTGAGACAGGTTAGTTTTACCCTACTGATGGCTTGTCGTTGCGATAGTAATACTGCTCAGTACGAGAGGAACCGCAGTTTCGGACATTTGGTTCATGCACTCGGCCGAGCGGCCGGTGGTGCGAAGCTACCATCCGCGGGATTATGCCTGAACGCCTCTAAGGCCGAAGCCAGCCTAGCCGAATCCGGCAAGGATATGCTCACTGTGGAGCCCCGAGAGTCGGGAGGCTCTAAACAATGTGACTTTACTAGTCGCGCTTCACCACGTGAGGTGCGACGTCGAAGCCCATTTGGATCGCGGAGATCGATGCTGTCCGTTTAACGCGTGCATCACGGCTCCGAAGGTCCGAATTTACCTCAGTTCGATGTCGGGGCTCGGAATAGTCTGTAGACGACTTCCGTTCCTGGCGGGGTGTTGTGCTCGGTAGAGCAGCGTCGTGCTGCGATCTGTTGAGACTCAGCCCTACGCCAGGTGATTCGTCCGAGGACGATGATCGATCAGTCTTATATATATGTACGACACTGACTGTATTACACTGCTGTTATATGACTATAACGCTCTATTATTACTATTAATTATTATCATAACGTACGACGCGTGCACTGGTCGTGCGTTATGATAGTATTTAGTAGTAGTAATAGTAGTAGTAGTAGTAGTTAGTAATATAACAGTGTGTAATGTATGGATAGTGTGTTGTACGTTATATATGTACGTTATACGAATCCATTAATACACGAACGGCCCCCAATCGACGAACATCCGTAAAATTTTCTAAGTATAGAAAGAAAAAAAAAAAAAAAAAAAAAAAAAAAAAAATATTTCCCCCGCCGCTTGCGCGGCGCGAAAAAACCTTACTATTTAATACACGAACGGATCCCGATTTAATACACGAACCACGGGCACCGACAGGCGACAGGCAACTCGTGTCGGTCGTCGCTCACTGCATTCGGTGGGAGGATTTAATACACGAACTTGGCGATGCCGGCTGCGGGCACATTTAATACGCGAACCACATCCCCAGACGGGCACCGACGGGCGACACACCGCTCGTGTCGGTCGTCGCTCACTGCATTCGGTGGGATTTAATTAATACACGAACTTGGCGGTGCCGGCTGCGCACACATTTAACACGCGCACCGACAGGCGACACACCACACGTGTCGGTCGTCGCTCACTGCATTATGATGAAGAATATTATGATAAAGCAAGCACTTGTTACCCGGATTTAATACACGAACCTGCGGCTGCCGTCTGCGCACACATCTGACACGCAACGGCAGGCGACGCACGCAACACTGGTTCACTCACTGAATTCTTTCACAACCCACATTACTAACAGTCATTGATCGATGTAATATAATTACAAATACACATACACATTCACACTCATATAATATTATACAAAATTATATTATAAAATCTCACTCAGGACCAAAGTATATGTATTTGCCTGGGGGTGAAAGGGGTCGAAATTGGGGGGTTTGTGTGATTATAACAACAATAATTGTATAATTGTAAGGTCATCGGTCACGCACTCACGACAACAAAACGACCTAAAACTTTCGAGGGGTCATTTGGGGGGGGGGGGGGGGGGGGGGGGGCTCGTTCCTTTTTTTTTTGTTCCACTTACATAAGCAATAGTCACATCACGGCCGGGAGGTGGTGACGTCGTAACGCGGCATGAGGCAGTGGTGTGGGGGGCGGGGGGGGAGGGGGTGCTCGTCGCCTACCCCCTTGTGCTCTGGGGTCATGGGGGGTCTAGGATTATTCACTCACTCGGACCCACAAGACACTTGCGCTTGCACTTGCATATTGTATCATGTTCGTTGGTACGGTCACCAATCCGCCCGATCGCATCGATTCGTCGCTTCGCATATGTGTCATGCGACGCGACGTCCTAGCAAACGGACGGAGCGCGCGGGCGACTGAGACGACGACGCGCGGACCGAAGAAAAATAAGTTTGATAAAAATTGAAGTTTTTTCGGTGTGTCGTGTTGTGGGTGGTGGTGTGTTCTGTTCCTCTCTCGTGTTTGGTGTTGTGTGTGGTGTGGATTTTTATAAGTGTGACTATGTGAACTGATTTAGCGGGGCTGGCCGCCGAGTGTGTTTTGCTATAAGAGAGCGCGTTTTGTTTTGTCATACGAAGCAAGCGGCGCCCCGGTTGAATGCACGACGCGGTTTGTGTTCGTTTGTTGTTTACATTCTCACCACTGTCTCGCTGCGCACTGACTGGATGGTGGGAGAGGAGGAGGACGAGAAGATAGGTGTGGTGTGGTTGGTGGTTGTGTGGAGTTTACAAAACTGTGTGGACCGACGGATCGTGTTTTATGCGTGTCCGTAAAGCGGTCGTTGTATGAAATAATTTGAACGGCGTGACGTAGACCGGCGCTCGGACGCGTTTAGTGTTCGTCACGTCTGATGAGTTTATGCTCTTTATGATCCATCATGTGAGGCGCTCTATAGATTCCGGGCGGAATCGTATATGATGTCGCGAATGTGTTAACAAATTTTACACACGTGGACTCGTCTCGGTACGAACGTTCCAAATGGGGGCTTTTCTGTTCATGTACATCATGAACGTCAACGCCCTTATGCACGCGCAGCGCGTCTGGCGCGTTGAGATATATGCGTCCAGACGTTCGCGCGTGCGACCCAAAAATTCAAAAACAGAGCTCGCCCGTGTGCGTTTTGCGTCTTTAAGATCGCGAACGCTCGGGAATGAGGATTCTATGCGCGCCACGCCGTAGACGCTCTCACCATATCACGCGTGGTTGGTGCCTGTGTCTGTGTGCGGGGCGCGTGTCGATCTCTTATAACGAGGCTCCCTGGTTGATCCTGCCAGTAGTTATATGCTTGTCTCAAAGATTAAGCCATGCATGTCTCAGTGCAAGCCGTATTAAGGCGATACCGCGAATGGCTCAATATATCAGTTTTGGTTCCTTAGATCTTACTCAGTTACTTGGATAACTGTGGTAATTCTAGAGCTAATACATGCAATCAGAACTCTGACCAGTGATGGGATGAGTGCTTTTATTAGATCAAAACCAATCGACGGAGGGCCTCGCGTCCGAAGTCGTTAATTTTGATGAATCTGGATAACTTTTGCCGATCGCATGGTCCAGTACCGGCGACGCATCTTTCAAATGTCTGCCTTATCAACTTTCGATGGTAGTTTCTGCGACTACCATGGTTGTCACGGGTAACGGGGAATCAGGGTTCGATTCCGGAGAGGGAGCCTGAGAAACGGCTACCACATCCAAGGAAGGCAGCAGGCGCGCAAATTACCCACTCCCGGCACGGGGAGGTAGTGACGAAAAATAACGATACGGGACTCTTACGAGGCCTCGTAATCGGAATGAGTACACTTTAAATATTTTAACGAGGAACAATTGGAGGGCAAGTCTGGTGCCAGCAGCCGCGGTAATTCCAGCTCCAATAGCGTATACTAAAATTGTTGCGGTTAAAAAGCTCGTAGTTGCATTTGTGCGCCGCGCTGTCGGTGCACCGCATCCGCGGTGATACTGACACGTCTGCGGAGCATATCGTCGGTGAGCCGTCGGTCAAACGTCGGTTCAATATCAAAATCCTATCGCGGTGCTCTTCAATGAGTGTCGAGGTGGGCCGACAATTTTACTTTGAACAAATTAGAGTGCTCAAAGCGGGCTCAAAATGCTGCTTGAATATTTCGTGCATGGAATAATAGAATATGATCTCGGTTCTATTTTGTTGGTTTTCAGAACTCCGAGGTAATGATTAATAGGGATAACTGGGGGCATTCGTATTGCGACGTTAGAGGTGAAATTCTTGGATCGTCGCAAGACGAACATCAGCGAAAGCATTTGCCAAAGGTGTTTTCATCAATCAAGAACGAAAGTTAGAGGTTCGAAGGCGATTAGATACCGCCCTAGTTCTAACCGTAAATATGTCATCTAGCGATCCGCCGACGTTACTACAATGGCTCGGCGGGCAGCTTCCGGGAAACCAAAGATTTTGGACTCCGGGGGGAGTATGGTTGCAAAGCTGAAACTTAAAGGAATTGACGGAAGGGCACCACCAGGAGTGGAGCCTGCGGCTTAATTTGACTCAACACGGGAAATCTCACCAGGCCCGGACACCGGAAGGATTGACAGATTAACAGCTCTTTCTTGATTCGGTGGGTGGTGGTGCATGGCCGTTCTTAGTTGGTGGAGCGATTTGTCTGGTTAATTCCGGTAACGAACGAGACTCTAGCCTGCTAAATAGGCGTCGTCATTTAGGTGTGCGTGGCTCCGGTCACGCAACTCACTGGCGACGTATTAAAATTCTTCTTAGAGGGACCGGCGGCTTCGAGCCGCACGAGATTGAGCAATAACAGGTCTGTGATGCCCTTAGATGTCCTGGGCCGCACGCGCGCTACACTGAAGGAATCAGCATGTTCTCCCTGGCCTAGAGGCCCGGGCAACCCGCTGAAACTCCTTCGTGCTGGGGATTGGGGTTTGCAATTATCCCCCATAAACGAGGAATTCCTAGTAAGCGCGAGTCATAAGCTCGCGTTGATTACGTCCCTGCCCTTTGTACACACCGCCCGTCGCTACTACCGATTGAATGATTTAGTGAGGTCTTCGGACCGACACGCGGTGGCTTCACGGCCGTCGGCGTTGCTGGGAAGTTGACCAAACTTGATCATTTAGAGGAAGTAAAAGTCGTAACAAGGTTTCCGTAGGGGAACCTGCGGAAGGATCATTAACGTTTGCAACGCTATGCGTTAACGTAAATACAATCCAAAAACAAACGAAACACACAGAGAGAATCGAAACGCGCGCTTCTGCTAGCCGAAGCGCGACGCGTAGTGCGCCGTCTGTATGTAGTGTCCGACGACACGACGACTGACGGTGCGCTTGCGTCGCGCCTCTGGCCGGCGTCGTGTGCGTCGTTCTCGCGTCGCGTCCTCGCACGGTATGTAGACTGGTCTAAAAACCCGCACCACGAGTACCGTTGGACGTGTTCGTCAATACATTCGTCCCTCATACTGCGGTGGGATAATTTTTTTTTTTTTTTTATAAAAAAATTTTTTTTATATATATATTCGATTTGTTTATGTAACATATAATATGATAAGACATAGTATCTCATTCCATGCGGTAATATGTTTATTGTAAACTATTACCCTGGACGGTGGATCACTTGGCTCGCGGGTCGATGAAGAACGCAGTTAACTGCGCGTCATAGTGTGAACTGCAGGACACATTTGAACATCGACATTTCGAACGCACATTGCGGTCCGTGGAGACACATCCAGGACCACTCCTGTCTGAGGGCCGGCTGTATAAAATACAAATGCCACATTGCGCAACACGATATCGACAAGATATTGTAGCGCATCTGACGGTTCTGCTCGAAGCGTGCCCGTGCGTCCTCGCACTGGGCCGCCTAGCGTGGTCCGTTCAAATATAACGATATTATACAATAAGACATTTGTCGAACGACGTCGTCGCGCTTGACGAGCTGTACACCGTAACAAGTATACACGCAAGTCGTGCGCGTTCGCGTGCGGACGTACAAAAGGAAGCGGCGGACGTGTGAAAACACGCGCGCTCGCGACTCTTCGGTCGGTGATAACATTGCTAACCAGCGAGGGTTGCGTTGCGTCAAGTCGCATTTCTTGTCGTCCGTGACTCGTTACGCGCGCTCGCGCGCGACGTCGGGAGACAATGTAAAAAAAATGTTTTATATGTGTATATATTTTTCAGTAGGCGGACTCGACGTCCGAAGAGCGCATCGACGCCGTCGTCGTTCTCTTTCGAGAGTTCGGTTGCTGCGTCGTAACGCTGACGGATATCGCGTCTGCCTCATTTTTTTATCGTTGGCCTCAGATCAGGGAGGATCACCCGC
>OY743163.1:5131700-5136700 GCA_963555695.1 Dasypolia templi | reverse complement strand
ACGGTCAGCTCAGAACTGGCACGGACAAGGGGAATCCGACTGTCTAATTAAAACAAAGCATTGCGATGGCCCTCGCGGGTGTTGACGCAATGTGATTTCTGCCCAGTGCTCTGAATGTCAACGTGAAGAAATTCAAGCAAGCGCGGGTAAACGGCGGGAGTAACTATGACTCTCTTAACTTCTCTATGACTTTCTCTCTTATGTGGTAGGGCTAGCCACCCTGCCACTAAGGTTTAATGGTGTTGCTTTCGATCAGTACAAAGAAATGTATGGTCGAACCTCCGGCCTCCCACAGGAGCCGGAGGTGTCGACCCTTAAACCTTTAAGTCCGACTGCTCGATCTCCGCCTCGGTCGGGGCGGGGGGAATGCGAGTGGAAGTGTCCGGAATGTAGTGGGTCGTTCCGGACCAAGATTGGGTTGGGCGTGCACAAGCGTCGTGCCCACCCGGTGACGGCTAACGCCGCAGCTGCCCCACCGCAGGTGAAGCGGAGATGGCATGAGGAGGAGGGTGAGCTCTTAGCTCGTACGGAGGCGCGTCTGGTTAGAGCTGGAAACAGTGCCCATTCAGTAAATAAAGATCTACTGAGGGAGTTGCCGCAGTTGGGGCGCTCCCTGGATGCGATTAAGGGGTACCGGAGGAAGGAGGCCTATCAGCGCCGGGTACAAGAGTGCCTGGCTGAGTTGGCTCAGCGTTCTTCCCCGGATACCCCAGGGGAGGCAAATTTGCCTAGCAGGGGCACCCCTATCGCTGGCACTGTTGACAGTTCGACACCAGAGCAGCCTGTCGTGGGGGCGGAGATCCCTTCTGAAGTCGTGCCGGTTCCCGTCAGCCTGCAGAGCCCGGACCTGTCCGAGGCGCTAGACTGTGCCAAAATTGTGGAAGATCTCCTAGTGAGCTCCGAAGCGAGGATGGCGCGGGGTGCGCGTGATGGGAAAAGGCGGGGGCGGCCTAGGCGCAAAGGTCAGCCTCAAACTGCTTCAGCCAGGTTGTCTGCGCGAAAGCGGCGAAGAGCTGAGTACGCGAGGGTGCAGAAGCTGTACAAGACCTGTAGGTCCAGATGTGCTGCTGAGGTGATTGACGGACAAACTCGGGGGGTTAAGCATAGTCTTGCTGAGCTGGAAGCCTATTGGCGACCGGTGATGGAGGCCGTGTCTGAGGCCCCGGGGCTCACACCGGAGGTTCTGAGCGCGTTAAACCGCTCGGAGCAGTACGGGGGCAGCCGTGATTACTCGCAGCTGTGGTCGCCTTTCACTCCAGAGGAGGTTAAGGCGTGCCGCGTGGATAACAGGTCCGCTCCGGGTCCTGAGGGAATTCTCCCAGGGACTTGGAATACTTTGTCTTCTGCAACTCAGGCGGAAATGTTCAACGCGTGGATGATGGCTGGCGAGGTCCCTGACAGACTACGCGGCTGCCGCACGGTCTTTGTGCCTAAGACGGACACTCCTGCAGGTCCTGGGGAGTACCGGCCGATCTCGATTGCGTCGGTGCCCCTTAGGCACATGCACTCAGTCTTGGCTAAGAGGCTTGAAGCATGCTGCCCTCCCGATGCACGACAGCGTGGATTTATCTGCGCCGACGGCACACTCGAGAATTCGGCTGTGCTGGACGCGGTGCTGGGAGACTGTGGGAAGAAGTTGCGTGAATGCCATGTTGCGGTGCTGGATTTTGCCAAGGCGTTCGATACGGTGTCGCATGCGGCACTGATCGATCTGCTGAGGAAAAGAGGCCTGCCTGAGGGGTTCTGCAATTACGTTGCGAGGTTGTATGAAACTTCCGAGACTGTCTTGGTTGTTGATGGAGCCCGCAGCGATTCCGCAAGAGTAGGTCAGGGAGTTCGCCAGGGAGACCCGTTGTCGCCGTTGTTGTTCAACATGGCCATGGATGCGATTCTAGCGGCCCTACCGAGGGGAGTTGGCTATGGGCTTGAGGGCGAGTGTGTCTCGGCTCTTGCCTATGCTGACGACCTAGTCCTGCTTGCGGGTTCAAAGGTGGGCATGCAGTCCTCCATTGACTGTGTTTGGCACACTGGAAGGATGATGGGCCTCTTCGTCAGTCATGCGAAAAGCGCTGTGCTTTCGATGGTGCCCGACGGGAAGCGCAAGAAGGTGCATTACCTGACCGGCCGTACCTTTAAGGTCGGGTCGCGATGGTTACGGCAAGTCTCCTGCGTTGAACGTTGGCGCTATCTGGGAGTAGACTTCAAGGCGTCTGGATGCGTGACGTTAGAGCATGATGTGAAAGAAGCCTTGACCAACATCACAAAGGCTCCCCTTAAGCCGCAGCAGCGGCTCGAGATGGTAAGGGTACATCTGATTCCGAGATTCCTGCACGGTCTCGTGCTAGGGGTCATATCGGACGACAGACTGAGAATGCTCGACGTCCAGATCCGGAAAGCAGTTCGGACCTGGCTTCGGCTACCGAAGGATGTGCCTGTCGGGTACTACCATGCAGCAACTACGGACGGTGGCTTAGCGATCCCGTCGCTGAGAACTTGTGTGCCGGATCTTATTCGTAAGAGGTTCGGCCGCTTGGACTCGTCGCGATGGCCAGTGGCTAGAGCCGCCGCCAGATCCGAAAGGATCCAAAAGAAGCTGCGGTGGGCGGACAAGCAACTCCGCAA
Organism: Dasypolia templi; assembly: GCA_963555695.1. Classification (NCBI taxonomy): domain Eukaryota; kingdom Metazoa; phylum Arthropoda; class Insecta; order Lepidoptera; family Noctuidae; genus Dasypolia; species Dasypolia templi. The sequence continues at coordinate 5,134,078 of OY743163.1, read as the reverse complement.
ATTCACTACAGAAAACCCCAAGTCTGGGGAGCGGACGACCGCGTTGTATTGGCGTGAAGCCCTGCACGCTACGGTGGATGGACACGAGTTGAGAGAGTGTCCTCGGGTCCCAGCGTCCACGAAGTGGATGCGGGAGCGTAGCGGGCAGTATACTGGCCGGGACTTCGTGCAGTTCGTGCACACACATGTTAATGCGCTCCCGTCGAGAGTTCGCAACACACGGGGGCGCAGGACTGGTGTGGAGTTGGAGTTGAACTGCCGTGCAGGTTGCATGGTTAGGGAGACGACGGCACACACTATCCAACAGTGTCACAGAACGCACGGCGGCCGTATTGAACGCCACAATCGCGTGGTGGATGTCGTCAGCTCTGCCATGATGGACAAGGGGTGGTCTGTGGTGAAGGAACCGAAGGTCAGGACCGCGTTGGGTCTCAGAAAGCCTGACATTATCGCCTCCAGGAGCGGGGTGGGAGTGATAGTGGATGCGCAGGTGGTCTCGGGTCAGCGGCCCCTTGATGAGCTTCATCGTGAGAAACGTAACAAATACGGTAATCACGTGGAGCTTGTCGAGAAGGTTGCTGACATACTAGGACTGCCTTGTAAAGAGAGCATCCACTCGACGTCCTGCACTGTTTCCTGGAGGGGCGTATGGAGCCTAGCATCCTACAAGGAGCTCAAGAGGCTCGTCGGGCTGGATGAGGGAGTGCTGGCCGGCATCCCGTCTTTGGTCTTGAGAGGCTCACACATGAACTGGACAAGGTTCAATCGCATGACAACCCGAATCGATTGAGTCGGGGAGCGAGTGGTCGGATTCCTGTGGTTAACGGGCTGCCGTCGGGCCCAGAGGTCGAAGCTCCCACCAATGGAACACACTCAACTCAATACCATTTTCGACCTTTTTTTTTTTTTTTTTTTTTTTTGTTCCCGGGGTGGAAAATCCTCATGGATGTCCTCCGCCCTAGGGCGGGCGGAGGGGTCTGTCAGACTCTTACTGACTAAAAACCACCCCGGTGTTCCATCTCACACCTAAGCCGGGGTCGCGGGAACACATTATTCTTCCACAACCCCGGCTGGTGCCGGCCCGCTTGCGCGGGCCCCGTCTCGGGCGGAGGGAGTGAGGTGTACTCCCCCCGCAACGTCTGTGAGCGGCGCACGCGGAACACTACGCGCGCCGCCTTCTCGGGTCCTGATGTTGGGGGGCGACGGATGTCCCCGAATCCGTCGCCCCTGGACCCATTTAGGGGGGCCGGAAGAGGGCGTTGTCCGCCCTCCTCCGACGCCCGGTGCGTCTGCTGCGGGCCGGGTCGAGAGTCGAGATCTCTCTCTCCCTTTCCGCAGCCTCCTTCTGCGAGATGACCGTTTCGCAAAAGGAGACCACTGCGTCCCAGGACTCTGCGCCGCCGACCATCGCGTTCACGACGGCCGGCAGCGACAGGTCGTTGCCTACTTCGGTGATGAGGGCACGGCGCGGCTCCTCCCAAGCGGCACACTCTGCCAGCGTGTGCCGCGCCGTGTCCTCCCGGCAGTCGACGCAGTGGTGACACCGGGCGTCCGGCTCCCTGTTTATGCGACACAGGTACTTCCCGAAGCAACCATGCCCCGAGAGCACCTGCGTCGCCCGAAACGTCAGGGAGCCGTGCCTTCTCCCGAGCCAGCGGTCGAGCACTGGCCGGATCGCCTCGATGGTGCTGAGGCCGGCGGTAGGGCGTGACAGCCTCACCTGCCATTCCGCCACCAGGACCTCGCGGAGCTGCAACCGATGCTGCTCGATTTGTTGCTGCATCGGTCGCTCGCCCCGCTCCCGCGCTGCCTCGCGCCACCGGTACAGTGACGCGAGCACCTTCGCCTCCAGGTCCCAGGGCGGTGATCCGGCCAGTGCACAACCCGCCTCGAAGGAGATCGTGCGATACCCCCGAATGACTCTGACGGCCATCGCCCGCTGCGGCTTGCGCAGGACAGCTATGCTGCCGGCCGTCAGGTCAGACGCCCAGATCGGCGCTCCGTAGAGCGCCATGGATCGCACGATCCCCATATAGAGCCGCCTACAGGCGGCGCTCGGGCCCCCCAGATTGGGAAGCAGCGTTGCCAGCGCCCCGGCCGCGCCCAACAACTTGGGCGCCAGCCGCCGGAAGTGGGGTCCGAAGTCCCACCGGCTGTCGAGCACCAATCCCAGATATTTCATGGTGGGCTCGACAGCGATCCGGACCCCCCCGACCACAATGTGTGATCCGGCCGGCGGCGCCCGCCGGGGGCCATGAAACACCATGGCCTCCGACTTGTTAAGGGCCACCTCCAGGCCGAGGCGCCGTATGCGGCTCACCGTGAGTGAGACCGCCGCCGTCGCGAGCAACGCTGCTTCCCTGTGCGAACTCCCCCGG
>OY743163.1:5124200-5129200 GCA_963555695.1 Dasypolia templi | reverse complement strand
GCTGCCGTCTGCGCACACATCTGACACGCAACGGCAGGCGACGCACGCAACACTGGTTCACTCACTGAATTCTTTCACAACCCACATTACTAACAGTCATTGATCGATGTAATATAATTACAAATACACATACACATTCACACTCATATAATATTATACAAAATTATATTATAAAATCTCACTCAGGACCAAAGTATATGTATTTGCCTGGGGGTGAAAGGGGTCGAAATTGGGGGGTTTGTGTGATTATAACAACAATAATTGTATAATTGTAAGGTCATCGGTCACGCACTCACGACAACAAAACGACCTAAAACTTTCGAGGGGTCATTGGGGGGGGGGGGGGGGGGGGGGGGGGCTCGTTCCTTTTTTTTTTGTTCCACTTACATAAGCAATAGTCACATCACGGCCGGGAGGTGGTGACGTCGTAACGCGGCATGAGGCAGTGGTGTGGGGGGCGGGGGGGGAGGGGGTGCTCGTCGCCTACCCCCTTGTGCTCTGGGGTCATGGGGGGTCTAGGATTATTCACTCACTCGGACCCACAAGACACTTGCGCTTGCACTTGCATATTGTATCATGTTCGTTGGTACGGTCACCAATCCGCCCGATCGCATCGATTCGTCGCTTCGCATATGTGTCATGCGACGCGACGTCCTAGCAAACGGACGGAGCGCGCGGGCGACTGAGACGACGACGCGCGGACCGAAGAAAAATAAGTTTGATAAAAATTGAAGTTTTTTCGGTGTGTCGTGTTGTGGGTGGTGGTGTGTTCTGTTCCTCTCTCGTGTTTGGTGTTGTGTGTGGTGTGGATTTTTATAAGTGGGACTATGTGAACTGATTTAGCGGGGCTGGCCGCCGAGTGTGTTTTGCTATAAGAGAGCGCGTTTTGTTTTGTCATACGAAGCAAGCGGCGCCCCGGTTGAATGCACGACGCGGTTTGTGTTCGTTTGTTGTTTACATTCTCACCACTGTCTCGCTGCGCACTGACTGGATGGTGGGAGAAGGAGGAGGACGAGAAGATAGGTGTGGTGTGGTTGGTGGTTGTGTGGAGTTTACAAAACTGTGTGGACCGACGGATCGTGTTTTATGCGTGTCCGTAAAGCGGTCGTTGTATGAAATAATTTGAACGGCGTGACGTAGACCGGCGCTCGGACGCGTTTAGTGTTCGTCACGTCTGATGAGTTTATGCTCTTTATGATCCATCATGTGAGGCGCTCTATAGATTCCGGGCGGAATCGTATATGATGTCGCGAATGTGTTAACAAATTTTACACACGTGGACTCGTCTCGGTACGAACGTTCCAAATGGGGGCTTTTCTGTTCATGTACATCATGAACGTCAACGCCCTTATGCACGCGCAGCGCGTCTGGCGCGTTGAGATATATGCGTCCAGACGTTCGCGCGTGCGACCCAAAAATTCAAAAACAGAGCTCGCCCGTGTGCGTTTTGCGTCTTTAAGATCGCGAACGCTCGGGAATGAGGATTCTATGCGCGCCACGCCGTAGACGCTCTCACCATATCACGCGTGGTTGGTGCCTGTGTCTGTGTGCGGGGCGCGTGTCGATCTCTTATAACGAGGCTCCCTGGTTGATCCTGCCAGTAGTTATATGCTTGTCTCAAAGATTAAGCCATGCATGTCTCAGTGCAAGCCGTATTAAGGCGATACCGCGAATGGCTCAATATATCAGTTTTGGTTCCTTAGATCTTACTCAGTTACTTGGATAACTGTGGTAATTCTAGAGCTAATACATGCAATCAGAACTCTGACCAGTGATGGGATGAGTGCTTTTATTAGATCAAAACCAATCGACGGAGGGCCTCGCGTCCGAAGTCGTTAATTTTGATGAATCTGGATAACTTTTGCCGATCGCATGGTCCAGTACCGGCGACGCATCTTTCAAATGTCTGCCTTATCAACTTTCGATGGTAGTTTCTGCGACTACCATGGTTGTCACGGGTAACGGGGAATCAGGGTTCGATTCCGGAGAGGGAGCCTGAGAAACGGCTACCACATCCAAGGAAGGCAGCAGGCGCGCAAATTACCCACTCCCGGCACGGGGAGGTAGTGACGAAAAATAACGATACGGGACTCTTACGAGGCCTCGTAATCGGAATGAGTACACTTTAAATATTTTAACGAGGAACAATTGGAGGGCAAGTCTGGTGCCAGCAGCCGCGGTAATTCCAGCTCCAATAGCGTATACTAAAATTGTTGCGGTTAAAAAGCTCGTAGTTGCATTTGTGCGCCGCGCTGTCGGTGCACCGCATCCGCGGTGATACTGACACGTCTGCGGAGCATATCGTCGGTGAGCCGTCGGTCAAACGTCGGTTCAATATCAAAATCCTATCGCGGTGCTCTTCAATGAGTGTCGAGGTGGGCCGACAATTTTACTTTGAACAAATTAGAGTGCTCAAAGCGGGCTCAAAATGCTGCTTGAATATTTCGTGCATGGAATAATAGAATATGATCTCGGTTCTATTTTGTTGGTTTTCAGAACTCCGAGGTAATGATTAATAGGGATAACTGGGGGCATTCGTATTGCGACGTTAGAGGTGAAATTCTTGGATCGTCGCAAGACGAACATCAGCGAAAGCATTTGCCAAAGGTGTTTTCATCAATCAAGAACGAAAGTTAGAGGTTCGAAGGCGATTAGATACCGCCCTAGTTCTAACCGTAAATATGTCATCTAGCGATCCGCCGACGTTACTACAATGGCTCGGCGGGCAGCTTCCGGGAAACCAAAGATTTTGGACTCCGGGGGGAGTATGGTTGCAAAGCTGAAACTTAAAGGAATTGACGGAAGGGCACCACCAGGAGTGGAGCCTGCGGCTTAATTTGACTCAACACGGGAAATCTCACCAGGCCCGGACACCGGAAGGATTGACAGATTAACAGCTCTTTCTTGATTCGGTGGGTGGTGGTGCATGGCCGTTCTTAGTTGGTGGAGCGATTTGTCTGGTTAATTCCGGTAACGAACGAGACTCTAGCCTGCTAAATAGGCGTCGTCATTTAGGTGTGCGTGGCTCCGGTCACGCAACTCACTGGCGACGTATTAAAATTCTTCTTAGAGGGACCGGCGGCTTCGAGCCGCACGAGATTGAGCAATAACAGGTCTGTGATGCCCTTAGATGTCCTGGGCCGCACGCGCGCTACACTGAAGGAATCAGCATGTTCTCCCTGGCCTAGAGGCCCGGGCAACCCGCTGAAACTCCTTCGTGCTGGGGATTGGGGTTTGCAATTATCCCCCATAAACGAGGAATTCCTAGTAAGCGCGAGTCATAAGCTCGCGTTGATTACGTCCCTGCCCTTTGTACACACCGCCCGTCGCTACTACCGATTGAATGATTTAGTGAGGTCTTCGGACCGACACGCGGTGGCTTCACGGCCGTCGGCGTTGCTGGGAAGTTGACCAAACTTGATCATTTAGAGGAAGTAAAAGTCGTAACAAGGTTTCCGTAGGGGAACCTGCGGAAGGATCATTAACGTTTGCAACGCTATGCGTTAACGTAAATACAATCCAAAAACAAACGAAACACACAGAGAGAATCGAAACGCGCGCTTCTGCTAGCCGAAGCGCGACGCGTAGTGCGCCGTCTGTATGTAGTGTCCGACGACACGACGACTGACGGTGCGCTTGCGTCGCGCCTCTGGCCGGCGTCGTGTGCGTCGTTCTCGCGTCGCGTCCTCGCACGGTATGTAGACTGGTCTAAAAACCCGCACCACGAGTACCGTTGGACGTGTTCGTCAATACATTCGTCCCTCATACTGCGGTGGGATCATTTTTTTTTTTTTTTTATAAAAAAAATTTTTTTATATATATATTCGATTTGTTTATGTAACATATAATATGATAAGACATAGTATCTCATTCCATGCGGTAATATGTTTATTGTAAACTATTACCCTGGACGGTGGATCACTTGGCTCGCGGGTCGATGAAGAACGCAGTTAACTGCGCGTCATAGTGTGAACTGCAGGACACATTTGAACATCGACATTTCGAACGCACATTGCGGTCCGTGGAGACACATCCAGGACCACTCCTGTCTGAGGGCCGGCTGTATAAAATACAAATGCCACATTGCGCAACACGATATCGACAAGATATTGTAGCGCATCTGACGGTTCTGCTCGAAGCGTGCCCGTGCGTCCTCGCACTGGGCCGCCTAGCGTGGTCCGTTCAAATATAACGATATTATACAATAAGACATTTGTCGAACGACGTCGTCGCGCTTGACGAGCTGTACACCGTAACAAGTATACACGCAAGTCGTGCGCGTTCGCGTGCGGACGTACAAAAGGAAGCGGCGGACGTGTGAAAACACGCGCGCTCGCGACTCTTCGGTCGGTGATAACATTGCTAACCAGCGAGGGTTGCGTTGCGTCAAGTCGCATTTCTTGTCGTCCGTGACTCGTTACGCGCGCTCGCGCGCGACGTCGGGAGACAATGTAAAAAAAATGTTTTATATGTGTATATATTTTTCAGTAGGCGGACTCGACGTCCGAAGAGCGCATCGACGCCGTCGTCGTTCTCTTTCGAGAGTTCGGTTGCTGCGTCGTAACGCTGACGGATATCGCGTCTGCCTCATTTTTTTATCGTTGGCCTCAGATCAGGGAGGATCACCCGCCGAATTTAAGCATATTAGTAAGCGGAGGAAAAGAAACTAACCAGGATTTCCTTAGTAGCGGCGAGCGAACAGGAATGAAGCCCAGCACTGAATCCCGCCGTCGTTCAGGCGGCGGGAGATGTGGTGTTCGGGAGGTTCCGCTTTCTCGTCGCGATCACTCCTGTCCAAGTTCGTCTTGAACGGGGCCGTTTTCCCGTAGAGGGTGCCAGGCCCGTAGCGACGGAGGATCGCGGCGAGAGGGACTCTCCTTAGAGTCGGGTTGCTTGAGAGTGCAGCCCTAAGTGGGTGGTAAACTCCATCTAAGGCTAAATATTACCGCGAGACCGATAGCGAACAAGTACCGTGAGGGAAAGTTGAAAAGAACTTTGAA